>CM044007.1:73819151-74071257 GCA_024085815.1 Flaveria linearis | reverse complement strand
ACTCTGACAGTGACTATGGTGCTGCAACATTGACAAGAAATCAACATCAGGAGGATGTCAATTTCTTGGTGGAAGGATTATTTCATGGCAATGCAAGAAACAATCCTGTGTCTCTACATCAACTGCTGAAGCTGAATACATTGCTGCTGCTAACTGTTGTGCTCAACTGCTATGGATTCAAAATCAGATGTTAGACTATGGATTCAACTTCATGACTACTCCTATCCATATTGACAACAATAGTGCTATCTCCATTACTGAGAATCCGGTGAAGCACTCCAAGACAAAGCACATCGATATCAGGTACCATTTCATTAGAGATATTCATGAGAAACTCTGATCAAGTTAATCAAAGTTGACTCAAATGAACAATATCTGATTTGTTCACAAAGGCATTTGATGAACAAAGATTTAAGTATCTCATATCAGCTATTGGAATGATAAATATTGATTAACTACCTCTTTTGAAAAAGCTTTTTAAATTGTAATGTCTTGTGTCAATACAATTTAAGCCCTGTTACAAAAGATCTTTAAATTATTCTAAGTGTAAATTCCTTCCGAAGAGGAACTAATTCTCGGAAGATATTCTTGAATATCTTCCGAAGCCAAAATTCCTCAATGGAAATTGTCTTCTCGGAAGAGTTTTTGGTCTCGGAAGAAGCGATTGATTTTAGATCAGATCTACTTCCGAAGCTTATAAAACTCTCCATTCGGAAAGATAACTTTACCTTCGGAAGCAATACTTTACTTCGGGAGAGAAATTGACTTCGGAAGACAATTACCTTCGGAAATGTTTTACATTCGGAAGTAAAGGTTTTTATATGTAACGGATATCTTTTGGGCCCCACTCTGTAAAAAGTAAGATTTGATTTTGTCCATGATGGTCAGATTATTTAAAATATCTTGCCGCCACTATCATTTCTCCGCCGTAAACCACCATACCACCCACAGTACCCCAAACAGTTACCCTATTACCGCCACTACCACAATTCACCCCCTTTAAATAATCTTGACTGCTCAATTTCATCTCTTTTACAATTTACTGCCCTAACTATTCCCTTCTCTGTAAAACCTGCATTTCACACCCCAATTTCAAGCTTTCTTTTCTTTAATGGCGCTAAACCCTCAGCACAACCAAGTCGTTACTTGATTCGTCAAGGGATGCCGACTTCTCCCCAATCATCACCTTCTTACCGAATCCACATACCTCACTGCACTACAGTTAACCCCACCGTATACTCCAACCATATGTCCGAATTCTGGAGCAACGGTCAAACTGCAGTTTTGAATGGGTTCGAGTCCTGAGAACCCGCATTTGTGGCCAAGAGTTGGTCATCACTGATAGCTCATCAGGAGCATCTCGAGCTCCATGATGATGGGGCTACTACTGAGTTCCCAAGGAAGACTTGGAAGGCACTTATATCCTCATGGGATATGGAGGAGATGTCAGCAGATCACCGTATACAAGTTTAATTTCTCTTACCATTGGAAGTTCCTGCTGCATATTACCTGCATTGCCTCTCCAACAAATCAGGGGGTTGGGATCAAATCCCATATGAACTAGGATGCCTAGTTCATGGGTTGGTGAGAGGTCTTCGCTTCAACTACTCACGATTTGTGTTGACCAACCTTATCGGAATCTGAGCAGGGATACATTCTTCATGTATCCCCGATTTATTCAACACATAATCAACTGTGAGATGGAACCGAGCAAGCTTGTCTGCGCAGCTGCTCTTACTGTTCCACAAGTGAGACCTACCATCTTCAAGATACTGAAGAGATGTCCACCAACTTCACTGGACGGTACACTCCACTACCTCCAGAGATGACTGAGCGCATAGCTCCTGGTGACATCCCTGTTATCCCCACAGGTGATGAACCCACACCAGCAACATCCACCACAATGCCAAACCTTCTTTACCCATCAAAGCTACATATCAGAGACGTCCCAAACGAACCCTTCAATCTACTCTGATTGAACAAGCTCCTTCTGTTCCAACCCAAGGGCTAGAGTGGAATCATGGGCTCCCACTCAGTCCGAGGTCACACCATCCTTCATATTCGACCTCAATGTGGGTTTTGAGCCTCCTCATCTCAAACCCAAGAGCCCGAACCTCAAGCCTTAAGCCCACAGGGTGAGTCTCTACACTCCCCTGTGCACCTTCTAGGGACAGCCCCACCATAGGCTCAATGCCTGTAGACATTGATCTAGGTCCCGGGTCAGTAGGACTAACCACCCTATCTTTCATGACCTCTACTCCCGCACTGATGAAGAGATTACATCTCTCCATGGCCATGAAGTTGATCTACACACCCTCTGAAAGATCAACAGAGCCAAGAGGGATCCCTTGTCTCTAGCCCCCATCAGCAGCCAATACTGAGGTGAGTCCCACTGATGGGAGGGCTCATGTAGGCTCAGCTGCCACTACTCAGAGTCTCTCATTGAGCTCTCAGGACAGTGGTAACATAATTAGGACTGAGTCTACGGCAACTTTGCCCATGACATCTCTGAAAGAGATGACTCTGAGCAAAGGAAACCAGGGTGCCAAGAAGCCACATCTGGTGGTGAGACTGAGCATACTAGGTATGTTATCTCATCCCCCGTGATTCTTCTCATGAAGATGAGGGAAGTATGCAACTAACACTTCAGTACTTGCTTTCTAAGGTCTCCAACCTGGAATCACAGGTGAGGATCTTAGAATCAAGGACTGCCACTCAGCAACTTGAGATTAACACTCTCAGGCTAACTAGCTGAGAAACAGACGGAGAGGTCTGTTAGGCATGTACCAATTCAGGTCTCAATGACTTCTTCCTCTAGCTCATCTAGCTCTCAAGATGATGCTACCAAAAAGGGGGAGAAAGTTCAGAGACAAACACTTGAGGAACCACAGACCCAATCCATTACTTCCCAACTCATCACACTACCTGAGTCATCTCAATCCTTTCTAGAGATTGACTCAAAGATGCTTCAAGATCTCTACAGACTTTTCACAAAGTTTGTATTGAGATCATCCCTAGAACAGCCCAGCCTCGACACCACACTTATATACTTTGGGGCTGAGGAGCTTCAAAGACTGACTGCACCTTCTACCACTGTGGAAGAAGTTGGTCAACCTAAGGTCCACATGGAACCTGAGATTAGCTTCGAAGGGGAAATGGGGACTGATGGCCCAGCAACTAAACAGATGGGACAGAACTTGCAGCAGTTCCTCATCTTTCGAAGCTCAAGCTGAAGCTTCCGAAGCTTACATGGAAGCCTCGGAAGAACAAAAAGTCTTCCGAGGCCGAAATAGAAGCTGCGGAAGGCTTATTTCAGATGTCCGAGGAACTGACCATCACAGATGTTATTGCTGAAATAGCATCTGAGGTGAGCAGGAGGACATTTCTGACATTCCTCCAACCCAAACACCAGCTGAACTTCTCTCTCAATCACAACTCTCCATCCAAGAACCACCACAGTCAAGCACCGCAAAGACAAAGGAAAAGAAAATTGACTGCGGAAGAGCTTCAGGAGGAGGAGAGGATTGAGAAGCTCAAAAAGAAAGGTAGGTTCCTACTGAAAAGCTGCTAGCTGCTAGTTCTAAGGCAGCTGCAGCCAATCAGAAGAAATCAACCAAAGAGAAGAACAGCACTCATTGACCAGCTCATCAGTCTAGGAGCTGCCAATGAGGAATACTCCTGCTACCACTAGAGGAGTTGGTGACTTTAGAGAGGTCAACCAGGCTAAAACAAGAAGAAGAACCAGGTTTGGCCTTGAGAGAGAAGAGAGAGCGAAGGGAGGCAGCCCTGAAGCTGAGAGAGGATAGGATCAAGTTCCTACCTCAAGAGGCTTCACTTCCTAAACTGTCTCCACATGACGATGACATGATCCTGCTGCTCCACAATAAAGAGCAGGATCAAATGGAGAAGGAAAGGAAGAAGGCTGCTAGGGAGAAGTTGAGGGAGAAGAAGAGGAGGGAGGAAGAGAAGGGGGTCACTGCCACCAAGAAGTCCAATGACAAAGCCTGGATGAAAGACTATCTCCGGGCTCATGGCTTCTCTGTTAGGCAGGTGGGACCTATGTCCGAAAGGACACTCCAACGGATAGTCAGTGAAATCAAAGCTGACATCCGTCTGGGGAAGAGAAGGAGATGTACAGGAGGGTACAGGGAACGGTCTCAACCCAGCCACTCAACCACAGCCACAACCCACACCAGAACCAACCCCTTTCCCATCAAACCGAACCCACTGATGAAACCTTCACCCCTCAACCCACTCTACCCAAACCTACCACATCACCTCAACCACCCAAACTACCCATCCTAAAACCCAAGACACGACCCAAAACCACTAAACCTAAGCCTACCCACAAAACCAAGACCATCCCCTCAGCCTCCTAACATCTCTCCTTTGAGGAAATAAAGGAGTTCAAGACGAGGCTCATCAACTGCACCACTTTGAGCAGCATCTCCTGTGAGGGAGAGCTTATCAACATCACCTATATTGATAACTCTTCAAGCTCCCTCACCCTAGGCCAATTTCTTGAGTTGCCTAGAGACACTTTGGGCCAGGCTGCAAGACTTCTTGGTCTCAACTTCGATACCCTCAATGCTGAGGAGAAGAGACTAAGAAGGAGACTGGTGACTCTACTGGATACAGGAAAGAGGACAGGATTTCTAGTCAATCTCCTGGACCTAGAATGCTATAATCCAGTGGAGGTTCGATGAACCTTCTCACAACTTTGTTGTGAAAGGGAGAATGGTGAAACCAACAGGCTCAATGCCACTTCTCTCCTGCATCTCAGCAGATTTGATCTTGCTGAGCTTGCTGAGAAGCCATTCTCCAATCCCTCCAACTTTGAGACTGCTGCACATATCAGAAATCATATCAGCGTCCTCCACTTGGCTGAACAAAGTAGAAGAGCCAAGATTGCAGAAGAGTTGAAGCTGAAAAGAGTGGAAGACAAGGAAACCAACCACCAAAGGCACAGCCTTTCTACAGATGGTGGAAGGTCCTGAATTAGAACCATAGTTAGATGGGAATATGACTATAGTTCCCATCAACTAACTCTCTTCAGAGGGCCACAACAAGGGTACATATAATCCAAGAGACAGAGTGGAGGTTTTGTCTACCAAGGATCTGTACAAGATTCTCAGCACCACATCAGGAAGAATGAAGACCTGATAAACACCTACTTTCCGTAGTGCTGAGAGCTTTGAGAAGAAGAGGGAAGTGAAGTTTTGGTAGCATCAGCCTAGGGGGAGTTTGTTGGATCATGATGAGGCTGGTGCAACCAAAACTACTTCACATAGTCATTTTTGGTACTACATTCAAAGGCTTCCGAAGCTGAGCAAGAGATCTTCCGAAAGTCTGAAGAACAACAGCTGAAGATATCTACTGAGGCAAAAGCTAAAGTCAACTGCTGAAGACAACAGCTGAAGCCAACAGCTGAAGATATCTACTGAAGGCAAAAGCTGAAGTCAACTGCTGAAGACAACAGCTGAAGCCAACTGCTGAAGACTATCTTCCGAAGAAAAATGAAAGAGCTGAAGACAAAGTCTGAGCTTCCGAAGACAAAGTCTGATGAAAGAGCTGAAGACAAAGTCTGAGCTTCCGAAGACAAAGTCTGATGAAAAGCTGAAGACAAAGTCTGAGCTTCTGAAGATAAGTCTGATGAAAGAGCTGAAGAAAAAGTCTGCTTCCGAAGACAAAGAAGACTCCAAGCCTCGGAAGAAGAAGTCTTCCGAAGTATAAGTGGCTTCGGAAGAAGTTATTCTTCCGAGTACTTTATCCTTCGGAAGACATTGCTATGACCAGCAGATAGAATATGGTCCCTGACAGTCCGCTGCAGACCTCTGATACAGCATGGCATCTTCCTAAAGAGCCATGTTGTTGACCATACTTTATTCTACTGTTCACCTTTTTATGATAGTACATGTTACCAACTTTAGTTGGTGACAAAAGGTAAGTCAGGGACATGTCCTGACTACCAACTCTCAGGCAAAATGTCTGAAAGACCTCACCTAGAATCTTGTAGTATAGATGTAGGTTAGAGGTGTCCAGCTGGTATCAAAGTATATCCGGCTGTAGGTAGTATTATATATATCTTCTCCTTGTAACTCTTTAGACAAGCGATTGAGTCCAAGAGTCTTGTAATCCTTTGAGTTGAGAAGAAATATATAAAAGTACCTTGAAAATTTACTCCTGTGTTTATTTTCTTACTGCTTGTTACTTGTTATATTGTGATCAACTCCTTATAGACTACTTGCTGAGTGTTAGTCACAGTGAGTTGAGAGAAAAACCACCCATATTCGATCCTGCAGTACGCCTCTTAAGCAAATGTGTTCGCGGGTTGGTTTCCTCCTCCCCCCACGGAGGGTGACTCCCGTATACGTAATATTCCTAAAAAAGATAATGGTTAATATTTCAAATAATAAGTTATAATAAAACATATACTACTTCAACCTGGTTCGAATCTTCGATATGTGGACCTCATTCAAATCTGGAAGCTTCGGCTTTTGATAATGATCTCTCGAACCCGACATTGTTTTCGATTAACGTGTTTTTGGAGAAGAAGGCTGAAAATCTCGAGTGTTGGATGAATGAAAGGTCGAAGGTATTTATGATGAAAATCTGGTGCACAACCGTCACGGTTTGGCCAAACCGTGACAGCTCGGAGCACGAATCCCGACCCTTTTGTCAACATCACAGTCTACCTCGTACCTTAAACTGAACCTCGTATCCTAGAGGTCACGTTAGGCCAAACCGTGACAGTTTGGTGACCGGTTTTCAACTTTATCAGGCCATTTGTCGTTTTGTTGTCATGAGGTGTCGGAAGACGACACAGTTACGGTCACGTTTAGGTACCAAACGTGACCTTTAGCCCTAACCGTGACCTTTCGTCCGGCCTACCCCCAAAAAACCCAGCGTTGTTCCCATTAGGACCCTTAAAAAATATAAATTTACCTATCTATTATTAAACTAGTCTGATGAACAATAATCTCCGGTGGTTATACGACTTCTAAAGGTTGATGTACAAGTTAGTTATGCGCGCATAATGTTTAAAAAGGCGTGTAGCTTCGTTTCTATCTTTGCAGATGAGAAAACCTTCTCCGGCATCTAGCGTTGTTCCGTTTGCTTCCCACGGACGCTGTGTGACAGCGTCGTCGTTTCAGGGCTCTATCCACTGTTGATGCGCGCATGGTGTTTAAGAGTTGTTGTGGGTTTCATTTTATCTTCAAAGAGGGAGACCCCTTCTCCGACGTGAGGCGGTGGTCGGTCCCCTCCCATTGGCCGCTGTGTGTCGTCGCCATCGTCTCAAGCATCTATTCCATTGCCGCTGTTTAAGAGGTGTTGTGGGTTTCATTTTTCTGTTGTTGACGGAGATGGTCTCGGGGATGATGTTGGTTTGGTCGGTTTGCATGTCAGTGTGCGATCTTTGTTTGAAAGGACCTCATATCCTATTGGTTTTTTGGTGGCGGTGGCGATTTGCCTGTTGTCGAGCCAGTCCCCCTTTGTGGTTGACGTGTGTTGTGGGCTGTCTCCGTACGTTTATGGTGCTTTCAACTGCCCGCGCCCTTTTGGATTTGCTTTGATTTGGTTTTTAGGCTAGATGTCGATGCTGGTTTGGTCTTTCTTGATGTCGTTGATACTAGCCTTATGCTTATCTGAGACTTTCTTGTCATCGATGATGTTGAATTTTAGTTCTTCTAAGACATTGGTCATTTAACTTTGTAACTGATGTCAATGATGATAGTCATTTATTCATATGAGACCCTGTTGGACTTTATGTCTTCTAAAATGTTGGCTTATAGGTTATATTTTGCTAAGACTTTGTTATTATGTTATGATTTGGTTGTGTTTGGTAAGACTGTTGTTTGTTGATGTATGAGATGATGGACATTCCATCTTAGACCCTTTATTTTGGTTGTTAGGCGGCTGTGATGATACACCAACACTAGTGTCGGTTGCCTTGGCTTGTTCGTTATTTCTAGTGTGCAGCCCTAACGGCAACGGTTTTGAGTCGCGTTATATCCATTATGATGCCTCGTGCCTAAGCCTTGACTTACCCCGTTTCTTATGACGCGCACGCGTGTTGACGTCAAACCCTAGTTGTTAAAAAATAACAATATGGATTAATTTAATTATTATTTTTTATTCTTATTGTTAGAACCGAGTAGAACACGATCAAAACTGGTGGGATCAATCAAATTGATCCGTGTACAAAAGTGATAGCGTGGGTTTCGGTTTCACTATTATCTAATATTCTAATGGAGATGATTGCTATTCAAAGTGGTAAAATATCAAATTTTATGACGTAGGAGTTGCTCTTTAACAATAAATGTAGATATTTCAAAGTACTATCAAGTTATTTTAATGACAACACACACATTTTAAATAATTTATTATTAAAATCCATTCACGTGTAGATCTAGAATTTGCATCAATATTATAAAGATAAACGCTAGTATGATATGAGAACATGAGGCAATCGGTATCATTCTTGCATTAGTATTTGTGTTTAAACAGTCGCATGGAATTTAAAATACTTGGACATCATGTAAAAATGTTTTTGTTGGAGTGTTTCATTAAAGATTTTATCATTTGTATTTACATATCTTTTTATCAATTATTATTATTAAAACAAATACTACCCTACAATGGTCGACACGAATACACCATCCACCCACCAGCTTCCAAATGAATATACAATCCAAAATTTGAAATTAGTTTATTCCTTTGTCTTCTTTTGAGTTATCATGTAGTCATGTCATTTGGTTTGGCACTAGTCACACTTTCTAAATTTAAAAGTTACACGTTATATTATTTACTAGCTATAGTAACCCGTGTGTTACACGAGTTGAATAAATAAAAAATATATAACAAATTTATTAATTATAAAATAATATTTTAAGATATAATATCACTGAAATTATGTATAGAAATGACTGTAGCTATAAATAGTGATATCAATTTTTAAAACTTTATTTTTAAAAAAAAAAAATAATAACGTTTTGTTCTAAAACAAACCGTATAAAAATGTCATTTTTAAAAATTTTCTTATTATAACTCTTAAATTTAATTATTTTGGTTTTAAAAAAATAACTTTTTAAAAATACCAATTTTAAATATTCATATTTTAAAAAAAGTCTTATGCTTAATAAATTTATATTTTATAAAAAAATTGTTTTTTAAAAATACATTAATAAATAGTCTCTTATTAATTTATTAAATCTAAAAAGTGTTAAATAGTATTATTAGTAATTAAGGTAATATTTAATAGGAGAGAGAGGCGGGAAATTTTGGAGAATATGTGGTGTTGACACGTGTCATCCCAGATACCTTTTTGTTAGAATAGGAAGATTTGTAATAAGTTTAGGTTTTAAAACTAACATTCATTCTAGTTTTATTAAATTTGTGTAAAAAAAGTAAACACACTTTTAAAAGAGTATTTATATAATTAACTCAAAGAATTAAATTACAAGGACTATTTACTCAACTAGATCTTTAAAATATTATTAGTCATTTACATAACCTAACCTAAACTTTAGGAGAAGTTAATGTTAGTAGCAAACTTAATATAAAATACAATGTCAAATAATTTAAACATAGTAACTTTGTAAACTTAATATTATTTTATTCTTGATAAAAAAAATAAAAAAAAATAAAAAAAACGTGTCACTTTCTAGTCTATCTTTACTACTTTTTTCCATAAATGATTATATTAATAGTAACAACGTTATATAACGATAAATTAAAAAAAAACCTTACTTATAGATATTAAATAACAATGATATTAAAAATAAGATTTTGTTTTAAAACTACTTACTACTTTAATAATTTTGTAAGTCTCATTTGATGTATGTAACATATAAGTTTTTAACCGGTATGTGAATATAGAAAACCACCTAAACTATTTCTTTTAATTAACGTAATTTATTTTTCAAATATTTGATTTCTAAATTCATTTTTGGTAAATATTTGTTTCCAAATTTATTTTTTCTTCCTACGACAACACACTTTTTGCCAGTCCATGTGAGCTCTGTCACCCATATATGCCAAATCATTTTTAAATTCAAATCCCCTCTACTTCTTCTTCTTCTTCCATTCTCCTCTCACACTTACAAATATTTTGCAATTTTTTAACGATAGAATTCAAATATATAACCAAAAACAAAGAATTTTCATCTTTATTCAATCATCTCTTTCCTTTTCTTTTTTCTAATTTCAGTCAAGTGTTTTACTTCTGAAAAAGGGTATCTAACAAAGCTTCTTCTTTTTGGTTCACTTGTTTTCTGCGCATGTGAACTTTGGTTGAAAGGTCACCTTCCTTGGCTCTTTCTAGTTTTTATAAACTAAAAGATTCTCAATTTCATAATTTTAACAATGGGTTATCCTCAATTATAACAAATCTAAAAACCCATTAAACTTCTTATGATTTTCTGTTCATATGATTCAGTTTGGTGTCAAAAATCTTGATAAAATTGAATCTTTTTGGAAGGTAAAAATGGCATCTTCAAGTGGCTTAACAATTGGTTTGTGTCTTCTCTTGGGTTTGTGCTCATAGCTTTTGTTGCAGAGCTTTACTATCTTCTATGGTGGAAAAAGAAAACAGAAGACATTGAAAATCAAGATTCATCTTCTTCCAATTGTACCCTACTCATCTTTCTTGCTTCAAGAAGCATAATTCTTCAAGAATCCAACAAACCCATGAAAAAGATTTGCAGAATTGTGTTGATGAGAGTGAGAATCAAGACAAACATCAAGAATCCCCCAAGGAGATGTGAAATTGAAGGGTTTTGGAGAAGAAAGTTTGGATCTTGAACTCATGAGGCTTCATAATCTATGTGGACCACCAAGATTTCTGTTTACAATCAATGAAGAAACCAAGGAGGATATGGAGTTAGAGAGTAGAAAGGGTGGTTCAAGAACAATGAGTTTGAGTGAGCTTCTTTGCAAACCAGAAACACCAATTGCTTCACCATCACCATTGAAGAACTCACAAGCCTCCAATATAGAAGGTTACTTGAATCCATTGTATGATCATTATGAGTCTCATGAGTTTGATTTACACAGGACTAGATCTTCACCACCTCCCACATTCAAGTTCTTGAGAGATGCGGAGGAGAAGTTATTGAAAAGATTGATGCAATTAGAAGCAGATAAAAGAGCAAGTTTGAAAAAGAATCAAGATCATCATCATGATCATCATCAACATCATCATCAAATGTCTACACCTTCACAGGTACTTCCATTGACTTCTTCTCCATCAAATTGACAATTGCATGATGGTATTTTAGAAAAAAGTTTTATTTTTGTTTATTTTATTTTTATTTTTGTGTAATATATGAATTTGAATGAGATGATAGAACCTGTTTTTATATTTTGTTCAAAGAATCATTGAAGCATAGAGTCCAACATGATGTGTGATTACTTTGACAATATTTAGCCCAAAATTATGGCAAATGGGCGTAAGCATTATGATTGGAATTTTGGTTTTCAAACTGTATTGGAATCTTTTAAATTAATAAAAACTGTATAATCTAAAATGTGTTGATTAATTATAAATTTACTGTTAATTTATATATTTTAATTTATTTTTTTACTTAGTTTAAGTACCATTAAACTAATGGACCAATAATATCCTGTTATATAATAGGTTATAAATTTTAAATTAATTAGACTTGTGTTTTAACATAGGGATGAATTGGTTGTAAAATCCTCATTGGGAATTTCGATGTGTGTTCCAATCTATAAATAAAGATTTATTAAGAAAACGTTGGCACCAACCACAATATACTAAATAACATCATAAGACGAGAATTAGCCTATCGAAAGAATCAATTTTAAACATTAAACTGTAAATACCATAATTTTTATCTAATATTTAGATCATAGCTTAAATCAGAAAACTTCAATTAAGACAGCCATGTTGTTTTAGAGGTGATAGTTTGTTTCATTTCATCCTTACTGATTAAACTCTAGTTTAGTAATAAAAAGTTATTAAGTATGCCTGTAAAAAAATAAAATGATGAGTTTTGCTAGCGAGCAATCCTTTTATCAGATGTTATTTAAAATTTGTTCAAAAAAAGAAGAAAATGTAATTCTAAAGTTTTTAAAAAATATATTAAGTAGGCATCCCTAGTATAGATCACCATAAGTCCAACCAAACTTATAAGAGCATAAGAAATGATGTGGCGTTCACCCTAAAAATGCTAATATTACCGAAGAGAGGGGGTGTGCACCGATGCGGATGAAGAGAGAGAGAGTGTGTGTGTTTTGTAGGTATGTGGGTTCGGACGTCTACCAACAATGAATATGAGAAGCATCGAGGAGGATGGTGACCAACCTCTGGCCTATAGATGATCTTGGAAAACTATTGACCTAAACTCCAAGACATTCAATGGTGACTCGTTAACTCGAGATGATGATTGTTAGCTGTGGGGTGGGAGGTCGATCAATCTTTTGTTGGGATACGTTCAGTCGTTACTCACTCACCAACTCTGTTCACTGCGCCAATTTCCATGCACGCCAACATTAGTCGCGTATTAAGTGGACAATACAAAAACAGATCTTAAGTTTTATATATATTACGTACCTTGGTATATAAAAGGGTTAAGAGAATTAATTTATAATCTTTGAACATTTGTTCCTTTTTAAGAATTGTAACGCAGATACAGAATATTACTCAAATTGTTACTCCATATATATTCGTTATAATTTAAAAAAAATGTGAGCATGATAGGTAATTAATCTCTTGCAACATACAAACAATTGTTTATTATTTCCTTTTTATGCTACACAACTAAGACTACGAGGAGAAGGGCGTTATAGCCCATGGAATGCCCCATAAGACGCCCCAGAACGCCCTCTACATTGCCCCATGGGGCGTTCTAGGGCTTGAAATCCTCCCAAACTTCCTATATAGAACGCCTTGAATGCCCCCATTTTGTTCAATGCAACGGTCACTTTACTTTCTCAAACAGATAGTTTTTTTTTTTCCTAACTTTTTAATTACCCCTTACACTTTATATATAAATACCCTACAACTATAAATCAAAACACACATAACTTTATATAAAACACACACAACACAAAAATATTTAATTTTAACTTATCATATGGATCTCAATTCAAGTTCATCGTCATCATCATCTGACGAGTCTGCGGGTTCATACGAGCATCATCAGGCCGTTGTGAGTGCGTTTGTAAATAATTATGCATATTATGTAATGAAGTTATGTTTTTAAGTAGTTTTTTAAAAATTTATAAAGTTTAGATAATATGGTGTTTTTGAAAGTTAAAATAAAATTAAAAAAAAAAGAAAAAAAGAAAAAAAGGGGCATTCCAAAGAATGCCCTACTCCAACAAAAAGGAAGGGAAAGCCCCACTATCTAGTTGGCGCCACGTGATGCAAGGATATGAGTTTGAGGCTTTCTTAGAATGCCTTGTTCCTCATAGTCTAAGTACCTCCCCAGCCTCCATCTTTTCTCAAGTTATGATAATTTATTGTCTACTAAAACTGAATGGGTGGGTAACAGTTAAAAGACAACAACAGTTATTATTATTATATCAACCTAAATAATTAATTAATTATAAACAGTCAATAAATGCTTATATTTTAATATGTAGATGGAGGAATTTTAGGCGCACCGTAAAAAAATTGAAAAAAACCGATTCAATCGTGAAATGGAGGCCAAACCGTGACATATTGAAGGCTAAAGGTCACGTTTTGGCCAAACCGTGACATATTGGGCTTCAGAAAAAGTTTGCACCTCGGGATTGGGTTAATTATTGGGAGTGAGTTTCTTGTGGTGTATATGTCACGGTTTGACCAAACCGTGACATATTGGGTATAATTTTTTATTTTTTTAATTTTTTTATATAATAAAATGTAAGATATTTTGTTCAATTTGTAACTTATAATATTTTTATTGGATTCAAAATTTCTTTTATTAAAATTTTTAGTATTACGTACATATATAACAAACAAACTAACACTTAAAAACTAACTTATAAACGTCAAATTTTATTAAGTGTATATGTCACGGTTTGGCCAAACCGTGACATATTGGGTATAATTTTTAATTTTTTAATTTTTTATAATAAAAATGTAAGATATTTTATTCAATTTGTAACTTATAATATTTTTATAGGATTCAAAATTTCTTTTATTAAAATTTTTAGTATTACGTACATATATAACAAACAAACTAACACTTAAAACTAACTTATAAACGTCAATTTTTATTAAGTGTATATGAATTAATGTATTTTAGCTTTAAAGAAGTAACTTTTAGTGTATTTAATTTTCAAAATATGAATTAATGTATTTTAGCTTTCAAGTAATAATTTTAAAGTTAATAATAATAATAATAATAGTATTATTTTATGTATCCAGAAAATAAAATGTTACGGTTAATAATAATAATAATAATAATAATAATAATAAATAATAATAATAATAATATAATAATAATACCAACAATAATAATAATAATAATAATAAAAAAAAAGCAAGAGGTCACATGGAGGCCAAAATGTGACCTTTTGAGATATTTTTTGAATCTGATTTCCCCTCGATTAGTGCACCTGCCCCTTGAGTACCGTGTGTGTAAGAGGTCACATGGAGGCCAAACCGTGACCTTTGATTCAAAAAAATATCTCAAAAGGTCACGGTTTGACCGAACCGTGACCTTTTGATCCGGTTTCTCCCCAAAGTGTCACGTTTGGCCAAACCGTGACCTTTTGATCCGGTTTCTCCCTAAAAACCCCTGCGGTGTCCCCAGCAGGACCTATGTAGATATGGGCCATATTATTAAATACATATTTTTATTTTTATTTTTATTTTTGTTTTGATGGTGTATATAACTTAGCCTTAAAGTTTGAATTTTGAAGTTTGAACCTTTCTACGGAAGTTGAAGTAACTTAAATGAATAAATTAAGGGATAATGTTAGGCAGAAAGCACTTGGAGAATTAACATTAAACTTTACTTTTTTTCAAATGCATTCTCAATTATGACTTTTAGACTTCAAATATTAAGCATTACTTTTGGGAGTAATAGACTTCCAACATGTTTATTGAGAGCAGCAAAAGTTGTATTTCGATCTTCAACTAAATTACAAAGGAATTTTTTGAAATCGTCGGCAATTTTCGTTTTATTTATCTAAGGATTTATTAAAATTGATCATTTTTTTGTAATCACTACATATCAATATAATAAAAGCATTCGGATAGGTGGAGTTGTTTGGATAGGAGTTGGTTGAATGAAAAGTTTTCACGCTCAGCCGGTCTTGATAAATATTTCAATGAACTAATGAACCGTCAATTACGAGTTAGTAAAACAAGATAAATGAAATTAACAAGGTTGTTGATTAGCTATACTTGTTACATGGAATAATAAAATGATTCGATTTGATGGTATGAACCGGTATTCTAAATAAACCGTTAGGTTGAATTAAAATTTTTATAAATATTATTTTTCAAAAATGAAAATAAATAAATATAAAAGGTAAATGATAAGTTGGTTTACGTGGACGGTTCCCAACGCAATGTTTGAATGTTTAATAATTAATGTGAAAAATTAAGGTAATTAATCTAATATTTGTAAGTTGAAAGATATATATATAGACTTATTATTATTTCTTCCTAAACTTTGTTTCAATATCTAATAACAAAATGCATAAACATTTTCGACCAAAAGCTATCGGATATAAATTATTTGTAGCCAACATTATAGGCTTTTGTAATTTCTAAAACTAGAACAAGAAAAAAAAAGAAAGAAAGAAAACAATGTAGTCTTTATATAATATTATTAAAACTTTATTATACTTTGGCAAGTAAACGGTTATATAGTTTTCAACCGGATATGTTTAGATTCTAATTAATTTAAATCTTATATTGATGCATGATTTAATAATCCAAACTCTCTTTAAGGAACATGTTACTCTATTTCAGGTCTTGTCATAGTGACTTTAATTGTGAGCACATGTATTGTTCTCTGATTAATAGCACTTTATAGTTTATTCGGTTCTTATTTTCTTCTAATTTAAATTATGAAGTTATTGGTTACAAAAATATAGTAACAAATCTTACATCTTAAAAAAAAAAGAAATGGCATTAACGTTACTTTAAATGTTACGTTAAATAGTGAGGAACCAGTGGGTTTAAACCAATGATGGGTACAAATGTACAATGGTGATAGTTCAATTTCAATAATGTTTTCACCTTCAATAAGGTTTACCGTAAATCATTCATAGTTAAGTTCTCTTGTCAGATGTTGATTTTATTTCCTTTTAGTTTAGGTTTTGTTACACTTTTGAGGTGGCAATGATTGGTGTTGTGGATGGTGCAATGCGAAAGCGTTTCACGGTGGTTGTGGGATGGCGTGAGTTGTGATAGTTTCAATAATTACTGGCTGCGAGTGGTGCAAGGTGAAAGATGACATAGACGTTGATCAAGGAGCATAGACATCGGTCAACGAACATAGATACTGTTGGGTTGTGAAGGCTTTGGGCCGAACCGAGCTTGGTTCGGGCCTGTTTTCGCTGCAAACAGAAACAAGGGCAGCCGGCCCTAAGGCAATTAGGGTTATTTAGTTAATTCTTGGAGCCTAAGTTATTGCCTTAATTACTAACCCTAATCTAGCATTATAAATAGACCCATTGATGTAATTGTATTCTTTGAGCACAATAATAATATAAACCCTAGTTGCAGAGTGGATGTAGGTCACCTAGACCGAACCACTATAATTCTCTCGTGTCTACTCTTTCTTTTGTGTGATTGTGTGTGTTTGTTTGCTTCCGCTGGAACCTACTCTGATTGTGATACCTAACAGATACTGATAATTGGTTACTGGTGATGGCCTAGTGACACCGATAGTTGTCATCACAAATATGTTATTGGTCTGATCACTGTAAGTACAAGTTAATAAGATGGTATTTAAGAGTAAATAATTATTAAAAATATTGTTTACTTGATGTAATTAGAAAATAATAATATACTTTTTGCAAGGAATATTTTTATAATGTTTAGATAGATCTACAGAAAAAATGATGTAACCTATGAACGCTTACGTTGATTGAGAATAAAACGAGGAGTATACGAACCAATTTTTTTTCATGTTAATATTGTTCAAGTTAAATGTGTTTAAATCGTTTCTAGTACTGGTCATACGTGCTACACAAAGCGATTGTACGCCTATTCATCTCTAATAAATTAATAAAAGTTATTAACTGAGAAAAGCTGGATGTTAAATTAAAAACTTTGATTGTAACAAAATAAAACTTTAACAATAATATTACAAATTAATATAATTCATCTCAAAGACTTAAGGATTGGGTCAGAAGCCCAGTCAGTAAGCAATAATACTTCAATACTTTAATAGTGTTTGGATTTAGCAGAAGAAAACCGTTGTGGGCCATAGCAGATGATTGGTCCATACTTCATAGTCCATAGAAAACGATAATGCATAACGTTTAACCTTTTATGTGGTGTGAACGTTGCGGTAACTATAGGTGCACAAGCCTGGTTGAAATTTATCGGGTCGGTTTTTGGTCAAAAATATCCAAACCGGGTTTGAGCGTGTCTTTGGTCGGGTCCAACCCGGGTTCAAGGGGGCAAAATGGAAAAAAAATGGGTTTATACAGGTTTGGGGTGTGGAGGGGACTAACCGTTTGGAACCCTACGGGTTGAATCGGGTTGGACCAGGGTAGGGGAGCTATTGGGTTGAACCCATGCCGGTCAGGTGACCGGTTGGATGTGCACCTCTAGTGGTAAGTGTTGTATACTTTAAGAAGAGAAATCTATTCTACTTGACGAAGACTTCAGTACACAAGCTTTTAAGATGAATATCGCTCTATCTAGCTAACCTGGAAAAGGTCTACCGTTGTAGAACTGGAGCTAAAGCTCCTTCCTTTCTTCCTCCCTTGTTCCATTACCCCAAGACCTTCTCTGTCTGATTTCAAGTCGTGTATATTTCGGTTGTTTTAGCAAATTATGTTCGGGTATTAATCAAACATGTTTAGGTTTGAGAAGAATGTGGTGTTTGTGCATGATTCTTTGTATACTGTGGATGTTTATGCACACACAAAATATTGAAATGGTGTGGTAGCAGGTAGGGGTGTCCATGGTTCGGTTTTAAACCGCGAAACCGTCCAAACCGGTCATCGGTTCGATTTCACGGTTGGTTTTTTTCTAAACTTTCGGTTGGTTGGTTTCAAAATTTTCAAACCGTTGTGAACGGTTTGGTTTACGGTTTGTACCAAAAACCGGTCGTAAAAAACCGGACCGAACCGTATATCAATATATACACATATATGTATGTGTGTGTGTGTTGTATATATATATATATATATATGTATATATATATATATATATATATATATATATTTATACATAACTATTAATTTAAGTTAAAGACTTAAAGTTTGTACACAGGTTTAGAGCTGCGTTTTGGCATGTTTTAGGACCTATTTAAGGCCGTATTTAGACAGGATTTTGGACCTGTTTAAGGTTGCATTTTGATAGCTTTTTGGGCTGTTTTTGACAGCTTAAAGACTTGGCTTATATGGGCCTAAAAAGCCCAAACCGCGAAACCAAACCGGAACCAAACCGGTTGCAATGGTTCGGTTTGGTTTGATTTTTACTTTTGATTGGTTCGGTTTTGGTTTTAAGTGATAAAAAACCGTTACTAACGGTTCGGTTACGGTTTGATCTAAAAACCGCGAAAACCGGACCATGAACACCCCTAGTAGCAGGTGATCTCTTTTTTTTCCCATTTCCGAGTGTTGTCAAAGCTAGTTTGTTGTGATCAATCAATATGTACAAGTTCAAAGGCTATAAAACACTTACAAATTTATGCTATGTAAACACTAAAAATACGGCTATAATGACTATGACTCCGCAAAAATGTCAGAAAATACTGTTTAACAACTATAAATGACTATAAATCCATTAGAATATGACTAGCTTTTGGAGAATTCACGGTTATAGCCGATTACAAGACTGTTTCTCTGATCGGGTAAAAAAATTGGTTTCCACCCCGCATTGAATCCTATAATCCGACCAGTCTAAAATGGTTCCTATCCAGGTTTTTGCAATCTACATTATCGTTAATAAGTTGTTCGGTTATCAATTCGGGTCTCGGGTGGATAGGTTAATCTGTTCTTTTGCGTGTCTTTGATGCAATATGTTGGTTTGAAACTTGAAAGTAAATTAAACCAGTCACTGAACGTTTATAATAATCGTAAAACCAGTTTATTATTTCAAAGCTTTGAACACAGACTAGTGATTTTGAAATGAAATAAAAAAATTGTTCAAACCATCAAAATGATAAAACCGAACCATGAAGCTACCCAATCGATAATACAACTCGATTAGACAGACTCACCCAACCCTATCGGTTTGGTTTGTCTTTCATTGAATGTGACAACCGACAATTTCAGGTCAATACCCGACCTTGACTTGGTTATAATTACACCTATAATACTTGATTTTCAATTAAATTCCAATTATTGAAGTCGTTCTCTGCATTGCAAAATTTCATGCATTACATTTCATGGATCGGTGATTTGGTGTAATTACTATTTTTACACGCGATACAACCAGCACACACACGAACGTTGGTGATAATTAATATATGCGTACTAATAAATACTTTAAGGTGTTTTAAAGTATTTTAGATTCCATTGTTTTAAAGCATTTTAGATTCCAAATTAAATACATTGGAAAAACTCAAATTTATAAATACACCTAATCGCGTAAATTGATATTTTACCCTGAATGAATCTTTTTAACGCAACTACTAAATACATGATGTATCATTAACATACTATAAATATTAAATGATATGATATTATATAAGTACTTATAAAATTTTAGTGTATTTTAAAAAGTAAAGAGTAAAAGTATGAACATATGTAGAAATACCAATTTTACAACAAATACTACCCAAATACCCAATACTACTTAAAAGTTGCAAAATCAAACCATTCCACCATCACCTAGTCGTCCACCACCTCACCCCTATCAATTCCTCCCCTTTCCAAGATAAAGCCAAGAAATACTTTTCCAAATTGGTTGACTTTGGTAAATTTGAGGATTTCCCTTTTGGTGATTATCTTTTTGAAGTGTTTAAAGTAGCTTGGTTCTATTACTACTTTGAAACCTCTTGCCCTTCCTTTTAAACGTGAATTTGCATCAATATCTCAAGAAGTATCAAATTTAAAAAGGGTGGATGACTATAAGTAGTGGCATACACTTTACATATCCACCATACTCACATACTACACTCAATTCTCTTCTTTCTTTCTCTTAAATTCAGCCAAGACACCACCTCCACCATTTCATTTTGTTTTCAACTCATTTTTCATAAATCTTAGGTGATTCAAGTGAAATTGTTGAAGACCAAGTGATTTTTGAAGCTTCCAAGCATCGTACAACATCTTCTCCACTTTTCCTTGTTTGGATCTTAGTTCAAAGGATCAAGTCTTCTTTCCCTTGCATTTCAAGACTACCTTCTCTTTCTTCTTACTTGTTTAAGGTTAGCACCTTGTTTCTAATCTTCTGTATATCACCATGATATGTTCATGTTCACTAACTCATCCAAAAGTGCTCTAGCAAAGTTTAAAAAGTAACAAAACATGTAAGACATTTTCTGGCAGATTCATGTTTTGTGTTTTCGACACCATAACTCGAATTAAACATGGTCAAATGAACCGTTTCTTGAGCCTAACATTAACTTTAGGATGTCTAGTTTTTAACTCATCCAACCTTGAAATTTTTAGATGAGTATAACCTATCCAAACATACAAACATGATTAAAGTGTTGAACCTGAATTTTTGACAGAATAGATAGGGCAGAAAGATTGAGGTATAAGTTATGCTTAAAGTAATCAAATGGAGATTTTCCTTATATGGTAACTTAGCTTAAGGTGTTAGGTTTAAAAGTACTATATGGTCTTTGTGAATGTAGGGTTTGACCCCTCAAAAAAGTGAATTCCATAGACATGTACAGAAAAATGATGCACTAACATCTGTTGCTTGATGATCCATTTCGAGTCACTTAAACTTAGTTAAATATTACAAGATATACTTTTTTTGGAATCCTAAGACATATATATATAGATGTGATAAAAATATCATATTTCATAAAAATTCTTTGTACAATGAAAAGAGGATGACAACCAGACCCAAAAATCCGCTTGATTCTGTCAAATGCTCATATTTATATAAAGTAAACTTTTGGATGTATTTGGTAAAAGAAAACTCATACACATGGAAAGTATAATGCCATTATACTTAATATAAAACCTATTCAATACATTTATTTTTAGAAAGATAACTCTGAAAACAAGAATATAAATAAAACATTAACGACTCGACGTGTATAACTAGTCAATTGACATTTTCAAAACTAAATTTGTAGATGAGTTATGCATGACCATCTAGGGTTAATAATCATGACCTCATGAATATATTATGATTTTGTTTAGGAGATTCCCAGATCAATCATACTTACATACTATTGCTAATATTCACGCGTGCAATTGAGCTGAGTTTCATGACCTCATTTTTACTTATTTTCCTTTTGGGGGAGATTACATGCAAATTACTAATTTTATTGGATACATTTACTTGTCAGTGATTTCACATATTATATAAGTTGTTTACTTACCGTATGATGTCCCCTATTATCGAACCGTTAGTGTATTTCCCAAGCAAGGTAATCATGGATAGTACTATTAGGTTTGACTACCCCCACCCAGGTTAATTACCCTAACCTTGACTGGAGGTCTAAACGGGTGCATTATTAGCCTATTCATACCCATGCTTACGGTAGGCATGGGTAGGGGTAATTTATTACACTTACAGTCTAGCTTCGGTTGCGGTGCTTATATAATATTATAGTATTGTATGATCGACAATCAAATCATAGAAAGACTTGTGGTCCATTACACTGTTTATTATTACTTTAAAACCTGTGAACTCACCAACTTTATGTTGACTTATTTCATGCATGTTTTATCAGGTATTTGACATTTGCATCAAGTTAAGCTAGCTTGGGCCACATCGCATTTAGAGTCATTCATGCTGTTTGGGACATTTGTTATTGTATTTATCATATTTTGAAAACAATTACATTAGTTCTACTGCTTCCGCAATTCAACTATGAAAAACAATTATGTATTTTTAAATTTATTTGCATCGTATGCTTACTATATCATATAGTGGTCGATCAATGACTATGGTTTCCATGACCGTTCACGCCCCGCGAGAAACCGCCGTGGTTGGGGGTGTGACATATTGGTATCAGAGCCATTGGTTATAGGAAATTAGGTTGCATCTAGTAGACCTAGACTATAACTGTAGTTCGTTTCATGTCTTTAACGTTTTATACATTAACCTAACTTATATCAATTGTACTTGTGTATTGACTTGTCATAGAGATGTCTTTAGCCTCGATACCGATCTACATTTTTTATTCGCATGAGGAGTATGAGCCCATGTCCCCGACCTCTTCTACAGGATCCACATCTGTCCTCCCGACTCTTACTCCCGATGCCCTGATTCAGCCGACTGATGCCACTGAGACTGAGACCCCTGCACCACCTGCTATCTTTATCACCGAACCTACCCCTGACCCTACACTTGACACCCCAGAGGCATTACCTTCGACTCGGTTCTCCGAGCTACCACCTCCTCCCCCGGGCACGTATTGGTGGGCGTCTACACCTAAGATTCATGCCGACCTCCCAGTGGAGCTCATCCTGGGAATCGTGCATATCATCGGCCCACAGCTGCCGATGGCCTTCCCACTGACCATGTCTCATATCTTTGTTGAGCCATCCCTGGGGTCTGTCTCTGTGACTGCTGATCCTCGGCCAGTCGATCCCACTCCCAAGGCCACAGATCCCACCCCTCAGCCTGCTGACACCGAGGTAGTTGACCTAGATTCGGAGTCCACTGACACAGCTTCCCAGACAGTCGATACCGACCCGGTCGACTCCGACCCGGTCGACTCCGACCCGGTCGACTCCGACCCGGTCGACTCCGTGGAAAAAAAACTAGAGAAAACTAGGACGACACCATCCAAGACAAGAAAAATGGTATAAGTTAATTGACATAATGTGTATTCTATATAAAACTATGAAAAACGTGACGAATCCCTCTCCTATTAAAATGCTCTAGCCGCAAAGAATTTGGGCGTACAACTCTCAAGTGCCCGTATAACAACGAAACCCCCACTCAACCTTTCAAAAAAGAGAAAAAAAGATAATGGTTTTAAAAAAAACTGATAATGTTAATAAGTGATAAGGTGTCCATAGATATGATATTTAGAGTTAGAATTGTCCGATCTGTGAAATCTACAGCAGATGGATTAAAACAAAGTCTACCTTAGATGTGGTCAGCATCTAAATTTGAGAATCCATAAGTAACTTTGGTGGGTCATGGGTGTCTTTTTAAGAAAGATTAAGCTTTGTTGTTTCTACAAATTGCATGCTTAGCGTTATTATTTTCAGTCTGTTTCTTCAACTTCTAATATAATGCTAATGATTCGTTGTTATGGAACAATTGGGTTAGAAACTTGATTCTTGAAATATTCTGCAAAAAGCATACTACGTTAGACCCTACATTGACCATAAATTACTTGCAACATTACATAGGTCTTGTTCCTGTAAGTTTGTCTTTTGGACGATTGATCCACAGTATAGCTGTGGCTTCAACCGTATGTTCTTTTTGTGTTAATTTTGATAATCCATATTTAAAATACACAGTTTGTGCCAGCAACATGGCTCTATGGGTAACAGATATGATAGGGTAAAATTACTTGTGGTTTATAGTAAACCTGGCAAAATGGACGGGTCAGGTCGGGTTGGGTATTGGGTTAGAATGGGCTCGGGTCAGAACGGGTTTGTGTTAAAAACGGATCAGGATGTGTTCGGGTCAAGAATGGTTCGGGTCAAGATGGGTTCGGGTCAAGATGGGTTCGGGTCAAGATGGGTTCGGGTCAAGATGGGTTCGGGTCAAGATGGGTCGGATCAAAAAATTAAAAAAAATTTGATTTTTCAACAAACACAATAAAAAAATTTGATTTTTCAACTAAGAAAGACCTGCAAGAGATATAAATATATATATAACGACCTGCAAGAGATATACATATATATATGTTCCTTACCGATGGTAGTGATTCGACGGTGGTGGACTGGTGGTGGACCGGTGGTCTAATCGACGATGGTGGGCGGTAGTGGTCTGGTCGACGGTGGTGGATCGGTGGTCTAATCGACGATGGTGAACGGTAGTTGTCTGGTCAACGGTGGTTTGATGAAGAAGGAAGCGGCGACGGTGGTTTGAGCTTGAGGTGACCGATCGACGGTGGTTTGAGCCTTGAGGTGACCGTCGACGGTGGTTTGAGCCCTGAGGTGACCGTCGACGGTGGTTTGAGCCTTGAGGTGACCGGTCGACGGTGGTTTGAGCCTTGAGGTGACCGTCGACGGTGGTTTGAGCAGATAGTGGTCTGGTCGACGGTGGTTTGTGGTTTGAGGTTGTGACTTGTGAGCTTTTGACTCACGGTGGTTTATGGTTTGAGCCTTTGAGGTTGTGGCTCAAAACAATGAGGGTACTTGACTCAAAACTATCGAAGGTGGAAGTCGCCAGAGGCCCAGAGGGTAAGTTATTCATGGTCCATCCTGATTAGATTTTTAAAGCCCATTCTAACCCTATCCATGTGTTTTTAAAACCAAACTAACCCATTTATTTTTAAAAAATGTGCATGGGAACCCAAAATGATAAATATGGGTTGAATTTGCGAGGTATTGTTTATAGTGTTAAAAGTTTGTTTTGGTGTGCAATTTTTCCCAAGGACACCAACATAAACTAGTCAAACACACCAATTTACGTTTGAAAAAAAACAATTGTTCAAGACTTGTGTGTTTATTTCAAAACGTTTAAGAAAATTTTTGAACTGCAATAAATGGTAACCCAAATATTGTGGGAGCGTAACTTACCATTTTTAGGGAATGACAAGTTAAAACTAAAAACCTCAAAAGTTAACATAAAGAGAAAATTCATAGAATCCAAAAGGCATAATGCCTAACAAAATTCACCCCCTAAAAACAGAGGCACCAAAGCATAACAAAAGTATCCTGAGCACAGATTGCTCAAACAAAATAAAACCATAAAATAGATAAACCAACACACTACCATCACATTTAGTCGACCTCCTCGATCTTGGGACCAGCACCGCTTCCACCAGAAGGAGCAGGCTCATCATCCATACCTGCACCAGCATCACCGGCTCCACCCTGGTACATCTTGGCAATGATGGGGTTGCACATGCTCTCCAGCTCCTTCATCTTGTCCTCAAACTCATCGGCCTCAGCGAGCTGGTTGCTGTCCAACCATGCGATGGCTTCATCAATCGCGTCCTCGATCTTCTTCTTGTCACCAGGGCTCAACTTCTCACCGATCTTCTCGTCCTTGACTGTGTTCCTCATGTTGTAGGCGTAGTTCTCCAATGCGTTCTTGGCTTCAACCTTCTTCTTGTGCTCCTCATCCTCAGACTTGTACTTCTCAGCTTCTTGAACCATCTTCTCAATCTCCTCCTTTGAGAGTCTTCCCTTGTCGTTGGTGATGGTGATCTTGTTCTTCTGTCCGGTTGTTTTGTCTTCAGCTGAGACGTTTAGGATACCGTTGGCGTCAATGTCGAAGCAGACGGTGATCTGAGGGACACCACGGGGGGCAGGTGGGATTCCGGAGAGCTCAAACTTGCCCAACAAGTTGTTGTCACGGGTTCTGGTTCTTTCACCCTCGTACACTTGGATCAACACACCAGGCTGATTGTCGGAGTAAGTGGAGAACACTTGTTCCTTCTTTGTTGGGATGGTGGTGTTTCTTGGGATGAGGACAGTCATTACACCACCAGCAGTTTCCAAACCGAGAGATAGTGGGGTGACATCCAATAGCAGCAGGTCCTGGACCTTCTCGTTGCCCTCACCGCTCAAGATGGCAGCCTGGACGGCAGCACCATAAGCAACAGCCTCATCAGGGTTGATGCTCTTGCAGAGCTCCTTGCCGTTGAAGAAGTCCTGAAGCAGCTGCTGCACTTTGGGAATTCTAGTGGAACCACCAACAAGGACAACATCATGGATAGTGCTCTTGTCCATCTTAGCATCCCTCAAACACTTCTCGACGGGCTCCATACACTTCCTGAAGAGATCCATGTTAAGCTCCTCAAACCTGGCACGGGTGATGGTGGAGTAGAAGTCAACACCCTCGTACAAAGAGTCGATTTCAATGGTGGTTTGAGCAGTGGATGAGAGGGTTCTCTTAGCCCTTTCACATGATGTCCTCAACCTTCTCAAAGCTCTTGGGTTGCCAGTGATATCCTTCTTGTGCTTTCTCTTGAACTCTTGAACAAAGTGGTTGACCATTCTGTTGTCAAAATCTTCACCACCAAGATGAGTATCACCAGCTGTGGCTTTGACTTCAAAGATACCTTCTTCAATGGTCAAGAGAGACACATCAAAAGTACCACCACCAAGATCAAAGATGAGAACATTCTTCTCACCAACACTTGTAGCCTTCTTGTCAAGACCATAAGCGATGGCGGCAGCAGTGGGTTCGTTGATGATACGCATGACATTAAGACCAGAGATAACACCAGCGTCTTTAGTGGCCTGTCTTTGTGAGTCGTTGAAGTATGCAGGGACTGTGACGACAGCGTTTTTGACGGTTGTACCAAGGAAAGCCTCAGCAATTTCCTTCATCTTAATGAGAACCATTGATGAGATTTCCTCAGCAGCAAACGTCTTCTCCTCGCCTTTGTAGTTGACAGCAATCATTGGCTTCTCAGCTGGTCCTGAGGTGACCTTGAATGGCCATAATTTGATGTCACTTTGGACTGAAGCATCAGAAAATCTTCTGCCAATAAGACGTTTAGCATCTGCACATTGTAAACAGCAAAATTAGAACAAACTCAAGATGAAACTGAACAAAATCTACAATAATTACAGAACCTAGAAAGTGGGTTCCTTATCTTTATCTATATAATTACACTAAAATCACTACATTTTCTCTCTTTTTCAATTAAATAATATTTTTTATACCCTTATCATTACTTTTTTCTATCTCATTCACTCACAACCACTTTAAAATATATTAAAAAATTTATAAGGATTGTGCAGTAATTTTTCAAATATACCAATCCACAATAACATTTATTCTCTCATTCACTCACAACCACTTTAAAATATATTAAAAAATTTATTAGGATTGTACGGTAATTCTTCAATATACCAATCCACAATAACATTTATTCTCTCATTCACACACAACCACTCAAAATCATTCCATATAATATACCAAACACACACTTTTAAGAACTCCAATGTGAATGCTCTAAAACACACAAAAATAAACATTTGCAGCATCTTTTAGAATAATAGTCTTAAGTGTTACATTCATGCTCAAATAAAGACCTTAAAAAAGTTAACATCTGTTATCAAGTGCTTTTATGTAATCTATAACTATAACTTGAGTAGAAATAATAAATCAACATTGTTAGCCAAACAATTTTTTTAACAAGCTTAACTTTAAAACAATTACGTTACATTAACAATTTTAATTTTCTAAAGCTGAAGCAACTATCATTAGAGTCAATAGGCGAGCTTATAAGATTAATTAACAGATTCAAAATTGAATAATTAACATGATACTGGCAGAAAATAATGAAGATCTAGAAAACAAGCGTATCACATGCTTTATCATATATATTCAACAAATCACTAGCCTCCATTAACAATGATATAGAAAACAGACTCAGGTTCTGTTCGTCAACGACAAACAAATGCAGATAAAATCTTATGATCTAACAAGCATTCTATGACTACATATACAAGCTTCAATAGATATGCTCACTTGAGCTCACAGGCAGAATAACTTCTTTTTGTTAAACATCAGATTCGATGCGTGCATAAATTAGTTTCAATAGATATACTGAGCTCACAAGCAAAATAACTTCCACCTGTTAATCCTCAAGCAGCATACTTAACCTCCTAGATTCAGATCTAACTTTGATGTGCGTCTTTTAAAATTCTCCAGATCTAATATACTTATATACATAGTACACACATAACGTCACAAACTTTCAACACATAAAACCTAAATTAAACATCAGTAGCATAGCCAGAAGCCGCTGACACACTATTACTAACTAAAACCAAACACACACAAACTACAAACATCAAACATACAAGATCCAACAGCAAAGCACATATAAATCATAAAACAACATCAAACATACAAGATCTAACCACTAAACACCACAAACTACAGATCCATCAATAAACCAACATCAAAGCAAAAAACTCACCAAAAACGGTGTTGGTAGGGTTCATGGCGACCTGATTCTTCGCGGCATCACCAATCAACCTCTCGGAGTCGGTAAACGCAACGTACGACGGGGTGGTCCTGTTACCTTGATCATTGGCGATGATTTCAACACGATCATGTTGCCACACACCGACGCAAGAGTACGTAGTACCGAGATCGATACCGATAGCGGGACCTTCACCTTTGCCGGCCATTGTAGTGGTGTGTGTTAATCTCTCTCGATGAATGTGAGTGTGAAATTAGGGTTTCGGAGAGAGATGTGTGAGGGGTTTACAACGGCTAAAAGGGGGGTGTATATATGGTGTTTGTGGAGACGGGGTGTTGGGTTCTAGAATGTTCTTCAACCGTTCAGATTGGTTTCAAGGGGGGTGATTGGACGGCTGGATTTGAAGGATGGAAGTCGTCATTGTTTTGGTCAAAGTCCGCTTGGTGTAAACCTAATTTTTGGGAGCGCTTGCTTTTTAGTTTTTCCTTTATAGATGTTTATTTTTTTTTTCTATTTTAAGTTTTTCATTTGAATTTATTTGTATTATTGTGGAGGACAAGAAACCAACGATTATTCTTTATATGAAATAGCAACTTCTTCGTTACTTATGTCATGTCTACTATTATTACGGGTGTTTAAATTGAAATATTTGGACTTTCAAATATTCGAAATTGAGTCAGGTATTTTAAAATTTCGGATAGTTAATTTCAATATTTGAATGCGAAATTCGAATATTTGAAATATTTATTCGAATATTCGAAATTTTCTGTTTGGATTCAAATATCAAATTGTGTATCTGAATTTAAAAAATATGTGTGGTTTAATATTTTTATATATTTTATAGCTTTTATTAAAATTATTTTGGATCCGAACGTTTGAAAAGATATACGAAATATTTGAAAAAATCCTAAATTTCAATTAATAATTGTAAGAGTTAATTACATATTGGTCCATGTGGTTTATTGAAAAGTACAAGCTTAGGTACTAAGGGTTTTTTGTTACAAGCTAGGGTATTATGTTTTTAATTTTGTAACGAAAATGTGTATTAAGACTAACTGATATTATTTTTCTATTAAATTTAAATAAAATGACTAAAATACCCTTTAAGGGGTTGTTGTTGTATTTTTATATCTCTTATTTATCAAGGGACCATTTGTATCATTACCTGCAACTTAAAAAACCTAACCCACCCCACCCACATCTCTTTCAAAATATTAGACTAGCACCATTGTTATCCACCTTGGTCAACAGACGCCCACCACCTACGTTGTTACCCGCCATAGCTGACTCCCACCACCACCTTGGTCAACACTTCTAAACCATCGCTAAATTCATCACTGTCGCCCATAAGAAAAAACCACATCCCAATTGTTGTTGCCTCCCTCCCACTCTCATTCCGACACTCTTCCTCAACCACACCCATCCGACTACACCACCACAACTAGATCCAAACATAAGGTTCCTCCTACCTTTGAGTTTTTCTCAAATCCTTAATTAAGAATTACCTATTTGGGATTCTTGATTTAGGGCTTCGTGGCTGTAGTGGTTGTTCAATAATGATGAAGTCGTGATGGATGGCGCGATAGTGATGATGATACGATGATGATGATAGTGTGATTGTTGTGATGATGAGATGAAGAAAATGGTGTTAAAAGTGTTATTGTTTCATTTGAGAAAATGTGGTGGTGGTGAAGATGTTGTGATGGGGTGGTGGCCAACGATGGGGTCGCGTGGTGGTGGCCGACGATAGGGGTCGCGCGGTGGTGGCCTGGGGTGGCGGCCGACGATGGTGACCGATAGTGGGGATTGAAATTATTATGCTTGTGAAGGAGACACACATACATACACTGTGGATATATGGTAAATTACACAAACACTCATTTATACATGTTAAATGACACAAACACTCCCTTAAGTTACATTAACAGTCCTTATAAATTGAAAAGACATAAATGCCCTTAGATTTAACATAAAAGTTAACGTCTGTTAGTGTTAATACATTAACTCGTTACAATATGTAAACACAATACCTCAACCTATTATAAAAAAAATAATTAGTACCCAAACATGTTATTTTCAACAAACCATAGGGATCATTCATGTAATTAGCTCTATTTATTATTTAATAGTTTGTAAAAAAACATATCGGATAAGCCAGATGTCTGAAATATCTATTTTCAATATACTATCTAATTTGAAAATTTTGGATATCTGAAATTTAGATATTTCAGATTCACAAATTTGGGTTCGGTTTCATATTTGGATCTTTTAACACACCTAAACTATTGTAATTTCATTGGCGTTAACTGTAACATTGCGTATTTTTAATAAATTGATTTTTGTTCGGTACGTTGATGTTAATAATAATAATAATAATAATAATAATAATAATAATAATAATAATAATAATAATAATAATAATAATAATAATATACTAATAATAATAATGATAATAATAATAATACAATAATAATAATAATAATAATAATAATAATAATACTAATAATAATGATAATAATAAAACCAGGGGTAATAATGTAATATGGGAAACTTAAAAATTTAAGTTTTAGCATGAAATAATAAGCAGAACAAACTACAGGGGGCCAAAGTGAAATTTTTGAAAACCATCACCCTCATCCCGTCGACCACTGTACCGGCCACCCTCCGGCCTCTTCTCCGACGAAGCTCAACGCAACCAAAACACCCGGATTCGACCAAACAAGCACTCCCGACACGTTCACGTGGGAGATTCGAACTCGTGCCAAATAAACAATTCAAAAATCTGAACGCATGCGGTGTAGAATCTGTACCATGCGTTGTCGGCTTCTTTTTCAGTCCGCAGATCGCACTACGGATTTCTATAATCAAATTAACACCGCATTTACAAACTTATAATCGTTCATAACATTCCTATGGATTCAATTTCGTTTAAAACAAGTTTAAACATCCCCTACGAACACCACCAACCCGTCGGACCTGCAACTCCATTAAAGACCCCTCTCCGATCGTTTTCAACCGAAATTGATAAGGATATATTGTTCCAGACCACCATTTGAAGCTAACCTCAAGATTAATTCGATTATAACCGTTGTTAGAGCATCACTCGATCACCACCTTGACCGCGACTGTTCTTCGCTTGAATCACCATTAATTCGATCTTATAAGAGGTAATTACACATACACACACACTCGATTTTTCATGAGGGTTAAAAGCCCTATGATTGCAGAAGCTACCGAGATCGAATTCGTGTTCAAATTGGGTGGATTCGATCTAGGGTTCATGGAGTATTTGAGGAATTGGGGTTTAAACGAGATTGAGCACAAAATAATTAAAAACCCACTCTTAACCGCGGCTTATGTCTTGGTCTGATGGTTCCTGCACTCTATCACAAACAGGAGGTCCCGGGTTCGACCCCGGGCAGCCTCACTGTTTTTTTTTATGCCATTTTTAAAGCTTTAAAAATTATGAAAAAATTTCTAAAAATTATAAAAAGGTTTCTGCAAACATTAGAAATTTTTAAAACAACCAAATTAATTTCTAAAATTTATTTCAACATTTATTTTATTTATTTTATTAATTGTTTCAAATAAATAACATAACTAGTTAAATTTTTATAAAAAAATAGATTTTAAATCACATCATCCAATTATTTCAATATATACACCTGTTTAACAATCAAATATAATATTCGTTATTTTTATCTTGACATTTTATTTATTTATTAATCGTGTAAACCATGATTAAATATAAAAGTTTTATATTTAAATCTTTCCAAATTCATTTTCATTTCTTTTAGTCATTTAAATAATTAAATATTTTAATTAATTAATTATCATATAATTGATTAATAAAATTAATTATTTATTTTTCCACACTTTAATAATAAACCAAACAATTACGAGTATTGATACAAATACATTTATTAAAATCTAAACATAATCATTTTCAATAAATTCATTTTAATTATTTCAAACATTTTTAACTAAATAAATTAGCTTATTTAAACTACCATTCAAAACCCTAATGGAAACCCAAATACATTTCCAATTCTCAAATCATTATTATTCTAATTCGAGATACCGTTCCTTAGGTTAATCGTAAGGAAATCATTGGTATCTAATCTATCACATCCAGATTCTAATCTCATCAATCAAGTGAGTATTCATATCCCCTTTTTATATCATTTCCTATTTGGGGAAATCATGTGATACAATATATTCAATCATGATATTCTATTGTTGTTTCATTCTAAATTCAATTCAAGACAGGTTATGTTATTACTTGCAATTACATGAACATGCTATGCTAAACTGGACGACAATAAAACCCTAATTCAATCAATCAATCAATCCTGGCAACAATGTAGATCTACTGGTTTGGATAACCCACCCCATATGAATAGTCGAGTGGTGATTGTGCCAGAGGCAGGAGTTAAACTATGGTGTATGTGTGGAGTCTATTATTTGCAAGTGTCAAGTCAAGGGGTTGTTATTGTGTCAGTTTATCTATATGTTTTACTATTGCAATATAAGTCTTAACGTTACCTTGTGAATTGGATTATTCTCAATCAATCAATCAATCTATATGTATATTCAAAACTATGACTACTCACCAGCTAATTCGTTAGCTGACTTTATTTTCTCACATGATTTCAGGTTAAGCAAGATAGTGGACATCTACCTGCTCATTTAAGACCCGGACTTAGTTAAAATAAAAGACAATTACTATTTGTGGTTTCAATTGTTGTATTTGTGTATGTTGAACTTATATTATCATGTAATCTGATTTTAATATTATTTCCGCTATTAGACAACCATGTGTTATGAACAATCAATCATTCCCTCGTCCGCTCCGATGATTCCGCCGTCGGTCGGGGTGTGACAGATTGGTATCAGAGCCATGGTTATAGGGAATTAGGTTATTAGAAATGGAATGACCTAGACTATAACTAAGTACCTTTACACATGAGTCCTCTCATGTATTTTACATACTTAGATAGGATTATATGTGCCTTATATGTTTATATTTGTTTATGTGATTATATGCCTTATGTGATTCTTCCTATACTTTGAATCTATCAATATACACACGAATCTTAACTCATATTCTAAGGCATTGTGTGCCTAATTCAAGTGATTTCAAACTCCAAAACTCGATTGTTATTCATGGTTTTCAAATCTCGTCAAAGTCCGTGTCACATAACCGAGAACATGCAATGCTGGAAGAGTGGGATACCTGTATCTTAAGGTGTTCTGTCTAGGCAAGGTATTCATACAACTTGATTACCTTACCTGGGAACCCTCGGGATGAGTATCTGCTTATAGGTACGCATGTCTTCAATAAGGTTGTGTTGGACATAACACTTTGATTAGTCAACGTACTCGCTTTGATTTACGAATCAACGATTACACTCGGAACATATCATCGTTATTATGCCAAATTCTCGATCCTCGTTTTCATGTTGTATAGCTCATATTACCCAATTCTCATAAACTATCTCAATGATATTTCAGAATGTCTTCTCGTCGAATCCGTTCACGATCTAGAAACTCTGGCCATAAGATTTCTGCTATTGTAGCACGTGAAGTTACTGCGGTCATCCCAACTCTACTTACCCATTTGAACCAAGGCAACAATACTGTCCAAAACCCAATTGCACCAAATCCTCCCCGAACTTGTACTTACAAACATTTCAGTTCTTGCAACCCCACTAAGTTCAGTGGAACTGAAGGAGCTACTGGATTACTACAGTGGTTCGAAAGCACCGAGAACACCTTCCTAAACAGCGAATGCCCTGAAAATCTAAAAGTCCGGTATGCCACAAGTGTTCTCCAGAAACGCGCACTCACTTGGTGGAACGGAGAGAAACGAACCCGTGGAACTGATGCTGCTCTAGCATTAACATGGGCTGAAGTTAAGGAGCTTATGACTAAAGAGTTCTGTCCAAGAAACGAAGTCCGAAAACTGGAAGCTGAATTCTGGGAGTTAACCCAAGACAGTGGCGAGAACCTAGCATACACTAACCGATTCCACGAACTGAGCCTTTTAGTACCGCATCTTGCTACCCCTACCTCTCGAGCCATCGAGAAATACATTGGTGGACTACCTATGCAGATTCAGGATACGGTGCTAGGAAGGAATCCTTCAACACTAGAAGATGCCATCAGGCTGGCTGCACAGTTAACCGATAATCATGTGAAGGCTGGTTCTTTAACCAGGAAAGGATCGAAGAAAAATACCGATAAACTTCATAACGAAACCGTCAAAACCGATCAACCCGAGCTTTCCAAGAACAAGAAGAGGAAGGCCAATTCTCAAAACTTTGCTATGATTACCCCTGCTGTGCCAATTACTCAAGTCCCCCCAACACATCAACAAGCGGTAAACAACCAATCGCTGATGAGAAAGCCATACACCGGACCCCATCCACTGTGTAACATCTGCAATTACCATCATCCCGCTAACACTCAGTGTCGTCAATGCACAAACTGTGGTCGTTTGGGTCATACATTCAACGTGTGCAGGAGTGCTGCTAAAGCTCTGACTAATGCACCAGTTCACCAACATCCTCTTGTAATCACCCAGGGTCGTGCATGCTATCAATGTGGTGATCCGAACCATTTTCGCAATCGATGCCCTCAACTTGTCATCCCAGTTCCTACGGCTCAAGGACGTGCTTTCAACATCAATACTCAACAAGCTCAAGCCACCAATGATGTGGTGTTGAATAATTCTTGTCCTTGATTTTGTCTTCATGATGTAATTCAAGATTTGTAATCGTGATTTTCCTTTTGTTACATTGATGTAATTTGAAAATTTCTAAATTTCTAATTGAGATATTTTTCCTTTCGTTGTTAAGTCTAACTTTGAACCGTTTGCACCGTGGGAGATGAAAGAGTTTGTAAGTCAACCTATGACTAAGGACACTCGAATCTCCTAAATGATTCTAACTCATCAAAACAGGGGTGATTCCCTTACTTTGGTGATGATTCTTTATTCATTTCAAAAAAAAATGGTTTCCAATGATGTGTTTTATGAAATTTTATCCTCTGGATTAGGGTGATTTCCTTATCTCGAGGACTGACTTCAATTATTCACTTTGGAACTTGCATTTCACAAATGACATGATATCACTAAAATAGGATTGAAACCCGTACTTTGGTGACAAATGTCAATCTTCAATTGTTTTCTTGTTATTATGAAATTCAATCATCAAGATAGACGTAAATTTCATACCTTGGTGATAATTTCATTTTTATGGATTGTATTTCTCAAATGAAACGACCTCGTCAAAGTAGGAGTGAATTCTGGATTTTGATGAGGAAGTCTATCTTATCATATTTTGTTTTTGTAAAAATTCATCGTTAAGATAGGAGTGATTTCCCTTACCTTAATGGTGAGTTATCTCGTCTTATTTCTGAAGATTCTCAGATTGAACTTTTGATTGGTAAGTTAGTGGTCATACCTTGAGAGTACATCATCAAGTTAGGGGTGAAAACCATACCTTGATGACTATTCTCATTTCTTGATCTCCAACTTACCATGGTTGTAATCAAGTGACGAGACGCATGTAGTAACTTGAAGGGTGAAATAATGTTAGTATTTCGACCTATCAAGCCAAAGCATGATCTCTGAACTTGAAAAGAGACCCGATCGTTTTAGGTTAATTTTGATTCTAAGCTTGGAACATTTAAATTCTTAAATCGATTTCTTTTCCTTTATTCTCATGTTTTGACTCGATCTAGCTACATCAAACCATTTATTCCTTATTTATCGATTTTCATTGTGAGTTATCATAAAAAAAAAAAAAACCTGATTACGTGATGGTAGTCTTCCTAAACAATGTATTGTCAAGTAAAGATATTATCTCTGATAGTGATGGTCGCTTCATCTCTCGTTTCTGGAAAAGCCTCCAATCTGCCCTCAAAACTCAACTAAATCTTAGCACAGCGTATCACCCGTAAACCGACGGTCAGACTGAAAGAATGATACAAACCCTCAAGGATATGCTCCGGGCTTGTATCATTGATTTCAGTGGATCGTGGAACTCTCATCTTCCGTTGATCGAATTCTCTTACAATAACAGTTACCAGACCAACAGATGGCACCATTTGAGGCCTTGTATGGTCTGAAATTGGTGAATCACAGATTACTGGACCAGAATTGATACAAGAAACAACCGACAAAATTCATAAGATCCGTGATAATTTGCTCACTGCTAGAAATCGTCAAAAGCATTATGCTGATAAAAGACGTAAGCCCATGGAATACAATGTCGGTGATCTCGTACTTCTTAAGGTATCACCTTGGAAGGGAGTGATCCGTTTTGGAAAAAAAATGGAAACTAGCACCTCGTTATGTGATTCCATTCAAAGTGCTCGAGCGAATTGGGAAAGTGGCCTACAAGCTTGAGCTACCCCAAGAGCTCGGCAATATACATCCGACGTTTCATACCTCAAGAAATGTCTTGCCGATGAAAATATCCACATCCCACTCGAAGAAGTCCAGATTGATGAATCTATGCACTTTATTGAGAAACCTGTGGAAATTATGGATCGGGAAGTCAAACAACTCAAACGCAGCCGAATACTAATTGTCAAAGTTCGTTGGGAGTCTAAACGCGGACCAGAGTTCACCTGGGAACGTGAGGGCCAAATGAAATCCAAGTACCCGCATCTTTTCATTTCAGCCTCCTCGTGATTAAAATTTCGGGACGAAATTTCCTAAAGCAGGGGAGACTGTAACATTGCGTATTTTTAATAAATTGATTTTTGTTCGGTACGTTGATGTTAATAATAATAATAATAATAATAATAATAATACTAATAATAATAATGATAATAATAATAACAATAATAATAATAATAATAATAATATAATAATAATAATAATAATAATAATAATGATAATAATAAAAACCAGGGGGTAATAATGTAATATGGGAAACTTAAAAATTTAAGTTTTAGCATGAAATAATAAGCAGAACAAACTACAGGGGGCCAAAGTGAAATTTTTGAAAACCATCACCCTCATCCCGTCGACCACTGTACCGGCCACCCTCCGGCCTCTTCTCCGACGAAGCTCAACGCAACCAAAACACCCGGATTCGACCAAACAAGCACTCCCGACACGTTCACGTGGGAGATTCGAACTCGTGCCAAATAAACAATTCAAAAATCTGAACGCATGCGGTGTAGAATCTGTACCATGCGTTGTCGGCTTCTTTTTCAGTCCGCAGATCGCACTACGGATTCTATAATCAAATTAACACCGCATTTACAAACTTATAATCGTTCATAACATTCCTATGGATTCAATTTCGTTTAAAACAAGTTTAAACATCCCCTACGAACACCACCAACCCGTCGGACCTGCAACTCCATTAAAGACCCCTCTCCGATCGTTTTCAACCGAAATTGATAAGGATATATTGTTCCAGACCACCATTTGAAGCTAACCTCAAGATTAATTCGATTATAACCGTTGTTAGAGCATCACTCGATCACCACCTTGACCGCGACTGTTCTTCGCTTGAATCACCATTAATTCGATCTTATAAGAGGTAATTACACATACACACACACTCGATTTTTCATGAGGGTTAAAAGCCCTATGATTGCAGAAGCTACCGAGATCGAATTCGTGTTCAAATTGGGTGGATTCGATCTAGGGTTCATGGAGTATTTGAGGAATTGGGGTTTAAACGAGATTGAGCACAAAATAATTAAAAACCCACTCTTAACCGCGGCTTATGTCTTGGTCTGATGGTTCCTGCGCTCTATCACAAACAGGAGGTCCCGGGTTCGACCCCGGGCAGCCTCACTGTTTTTTTTATGCCATTTTTAAAGCTTTAAAAATTATGAAAAAATTTCTAAAAATTATAAAAAGGTTTCTGCAAACATTAGAAATTTTTAAAACAACCAAATTAATTTCTAAAATTTATTTCAACATTTATTTTATTTATTTTATTAATTGTTTCAAATAAATAACATAACTAGTTAAATTTTTATAAAAAAAAATAGATTTTAAATCACATCATCCAATTATTTCAATATATACACCTGTTTAACAATCAAATATAATATTCGTTATTTTTATCTTGACATTTTATTTATTTTATTAATCGTGTAAACCATGATTAAATATAAAAGTTTTATATTTAAATCTTTCCAAATTCATTTTCATTTCTTTTAGTCATTTAAATAATTAAATATTTTAATTAATTAATTATCATATAATTGCTTAATAAAATTAATTATTTATTTTTCCACACTTTAATAATAAACCAAACAATTACGAGTATTGATACAAATACATTTATTAAAATCTAAACATAATCATTTTCAATAAATTCATTTTAATTATTTCAAACATTTTTAACTAAATAAATTAGCTTATTTAAACTACCATTCAAAACCCTAATGGAAACCCAAATACATTTCCAATTCTCAAATCATTATTATTCTAATTCGAGATACCGTTCCTTAGGTTAATCGTAAGGAAATCATTGGTATCTAATCTATCACATCCAGATTCTAATCTCATCAATCAAGTGAGTATTCATATCCCCTTTTTATATCATTTCCTATTTGGGGGAAATCATGTGATACAATATATTCAATCATGATATTCTATTGTTGTTTCATTCTAAATTCAATTCAAGACAGGTTATGTTATTACTTGCAATTACATGAACATACTATGCTAAACTGGACGACAATAAAACCCTAATTCAATCAATCAATCAATCCTGGCAACAATGTAGATCTACTGGTTTGGATAACCCACCCCATATGAATAGTCGAGTGGTGATTGTGCCAGAGGCAGGAGTTAAACTATGGTGTATGTGTGGAGTCTATTATTTGCAAGTGTCAAGTCAAGGGGTTGTTATTGTGTCAGTTTATCTATATGTTTTACTATTGCAATATAAGTCTTAACGTTACCTTGTGAATTGGATTATTCTCAATCAATCAATCAATCTATATGTATATTCAAAACTATGACTACTCACCAGCTAATTCGTTAGCTGACTTTATTTTCTCACATGATTTCAGGTTAAGCAAGATAGTGGACATCTACCTGCTCATTTAAGACCCGGACTTAGTTAAAATAAAAGACAATTACTATTTGTGGTTTCAATTGTTGTATTTGTGTATGTTGAACTTATATTATCATGTAATCTGATTTTAATATTATTTCCACTATTAGACAACCATGTGTTATGAACAATCAATCATTCCCTCGTCCGCTCCGATGATTCCGCCGTCGGTCGGGGTGTGACATTAACATATGTATGTTTTTCTAGGTTTCCAACCAACCTCTCTCGTTCTTTTCTACCACCATCGCCGTTGTTTTCATCTATTAAAAAAAGTTAGAGGGAGAATGACAGAAAAAGAAGATGCACGGATAAGAAGACCGAACATATGAGCAAATTGAAATCAATTCACGAAAGATAAAGAGCAACAATAATCTGCTACAAAGAAAAAGGGAAACCAACAAGGATCTAGGCAGTTTGATTCTTAAGATCGGTTAAAGATGTGCTCCGATTGGTGGTAATTAGGAGGGATGATGATGCAACATAACATGGTTAATGGTTTGGAGCAATAAGAGGTTATCATCAATGTTTATTAGCTTCATTTTAACACATGAATACCCTTCACTAAGGTCTACCACATGAGACATAGGATCTGTGTTTTCTTTGGTTTTCCTCGTTCTGAATATGACGATTTAGCAATGACGTAGGTTCTTCAGATTTCATTTTTTGTACTAATTTAGGAACTAACACCCAACTACAAAAATTAAGTGTTGCTATAATTGTTATTTAAAATTCATTTTGTTTGATTAAATTATACATATTACATATCTATATATGATTAAGAAATAACTAAATGTCACGTGGTAAGTCTCTTCACACAAACTTTTCTATCCATCTCTCTTATTTAATAATGATATTAAAAATTATTTATATTATATATATCTTTCCAAATTGAAAAAAATAGATTTTATACGAAATAAAAAACTTGATCCTTTATATTATAAGATTGCAATTATTTAAAAATAAATAAAGGTTTATGAAATATGCAGTTTCTTAATCAAATAAACTTTTATAAAACTGACATTAAAAAACAGTTTCTAAAAATGATATGTTAACTTTTTTTAATATAGTTTTTTAAGAAAATATTTAAAAGTGAAAGTAGAAAAAGTTTGATATTATTGTTTCATTATTTAAATAGTCAATTATACGTAATTTCAATCATATATTAACTGAAAGTATTGTTTTATGATTTCTAAATCTTTCTACTAATTATTTGATATTTTTTCAACTCGTGTTTTCACGAGAAAAGTAGCCTAGTAAATAATATTGTAACTATTTATGTGAAATTAAAATATATATTATATTTTTAATTTCATCATAAATATATATACAATATGACATTTGTGTAATAAATAGTGTTTAGAGTTTGAGGTCTAGTCCATTCTTTTTACCGAAACAAAACTATTATAATCACAATCAAAACTTTAGGTAGAAACTAAAGCAGGAAAACCTAAAAGAATACAACCACAACAAAGCAACACTGAACAACAAAAGCAGACACCAATCGACTAAACTACATTGTTGGCTCATAAAACTACCAGAACATCAGCCCTCCTGGTTAAAGATAACCAATTTTAGCTCAGTTCATCATCCACATGAACAACAATTCTTTTCTTTCCAATAAATAGAGGTTCTTTTGCCATTAAATGTTTTCTTGTTTTAGACCGGTCGTATGTTTCACAATATAGCTAAAAAAACACATGAATAAGGTTTTTCATATTCTTCCCGACCTTTAAATTATCAACATAAACAATATCTTTGAAGGAATGATCTAGAGATCCGGTATAACAACACGCTACACACAATATTTTTTTATCTTTTACACATTTTTTATTTTATTTTTCATAAAGAAGATAAGACTATCTGTATTAAATGAGTGATAGTAGCGGAAAAGTATTGTCACACAAACATCATGTAAACAACTATGTGATAATGATAAAAGTGTGTAATGTGCTAGAACATTCACAAGTCATTCATCATCTCATTTATGAATATTTAGAAAAATAAGAAAACTTGTGAAAAGTCAACAAAAGTGACTATATTTAAAATACTCTTCTAACCATTTTTGCTTGCAATTTGATCTCAGTTGCTGATTAAGATGATTGATGGTTAAGATTAGTTTTTATATTTTTTAATTTAAAAGCTTTTTTATTTGAACATTTATCCTTTTTAATTTACCTATATTTTCAAAAAGCTCCTACATCTCAATATCTATATCTATCCCAATCTAATAATACTTATTCATTCCTTTTTAATGTTACAAGTCTTTGTTCCACTCACATACATTTATAAAATATATTAAAAGAACATATAGAGGATATAGAGTGAGCCCTTATACTTGAAGGATGATTTTTCCCCTAAAAGCATTGGGATGTGGTACAAGGATGAGGAATGTGGTGAAGTAAATGATTTGATATTTTTTATAAAATTTAGGATGGGGATGGGGATGAGGATGAGTTGAGAATTTTATTAGTGATATTGATCTAGTTTAATTAAAGAAGATATGTTGAGATGTAATATTATGGTTTGTAAAAAAATTAAAAATTATATATATTCTCTTGCCCATTGGACATTTTGGGCGTGATAAGCTGGTTTGGCACCTTCATCACAATATATTATGGATATCCTATTATCCTAATATGTAGTAAACAACAATATTTATAAATATAAATAAAAAATATTTCTATATATTATTAACATATCTAAATAAAAAATTAAAATTAGTTTATTAGTATATACTAGTTGTATTCTTTCTCGCACGTTACATGAGCTTTCATTCATTTTAATTGGTATGTTCGGGTAATATAACATATAAAAACTTACAATCAATTAAAAGCTTCCATCACAAACTGTAATAACAACTCATATATGACTTTTGGAATCACATTCATGTATAAAAGGAGTATATCAGGTTTATTCAAATAAGCAATATGATCTGAAATATAAATTGAGTTCAGATTAAAGATTTGGGTGTAATAGAGTAAAGTACAATGAAAACAAACCCATTTGGTTGAATCCTCTTCGCCCAATCCTAATATATCAAATAGAGTATACTTAGCTATTGTTTCAAAAGAGATGGAGCCTTGTATCCAAATGGCAGAATCTGCTTCGGCACATAATCTGCAATATAATAAGAGTCACTTAATGTGCATCCAGTATACATACGAACATTGCAAAATAAAAGAAACATAAAAGAAATTTTTGTATAGCTTATAAGTTATAACAACTGAAATTAATATCAAATTCCGCAAACCTAAAAGAAAAGTTAAAAAAGAATGTTTAAAATTGAATAATACCTCAAATAAAAATGGTTCAAGAAGGCCACATCTACAAGTGAAGAATCTACATCATCTTACTTCAAATTTGTTATGGTAAAGGTGATAAAGCTTCTTGTAGTGCTTCCAACTCAATCATTATGTCTTATATATCCTACAATGATCATTAGCACTCAAATTATAAGAATGAGATGAACAATATATAAATACTGAGAATTGACAGAAGAATTATAAGTCATCTTCAGTTTAAAATTCCATGAAAAAGCTAAGGTTTCGTTTAATTGAAATACAGATGTAACACTATATGCGGGTCAACCACTGACCTGGCCCGCCCCATCTTACCTTTTAGTGTAAACAAAGACCATGACATGCATTAGATTCTAAGTTAAATTGTTCTAATGTCTAAACATGAATCAAATTAAGAATCTAATGAACATTCAACCATCTTTAGAGGCAAGTGTCATTCTCTACAATAAAACCAAGTTTGTCCAAAAAATATAAAGTTTTGCATTAATGATGTAAAAAGTGACACTAACGATTTAAAATGATGGTAAAACAATCACAGACACTTCTATCAACAATGGCATACATGTCATTGCATTGAGAAAACGTATTCAAATGATCATAACAATCCTACCATTATCAGCATATTGGAAATTCTTTGTGTTAAAAACCACGGGACACTTACTTGCAATACGATCCATTCCTTACTCTTTGTCCAAAACCACCATTCGAGAACTAATAAGGTAAATCAAACGTTAATCTTACCAGATCTAGCGGAGACATAAACATTAAACTCCATCATCAACCGTCGTTGCTGCAGTAAGAGACATGGAGGCAACTAAGCGGGGAGCTGAAGCCACAACAAAACCGATCCCTTTCTCATAACGGTGACGTCGGCAGAATGGGATGCCTATCTTTAATCCTTGTGTCTGTAGACGTACAGAAAAGAGATGACGACTTGAAGCGATGAAGACAGGTAATGAGGACACATGCCTTAACATGAATAACTCATGCGTTAAAAAGTACCTCACAGATAGAATCTTGTAATTGACTGTTCATTCCATTGGTAAATTAATATAAAGGTTAAAGGTTAATTATTTGTATATAAAAAGTAAATAAAGTTGAGTGGTGAATAGAAGATTTTTTCATGATTAATAGACGAGATGAAATCATGAAATATCGAGGGTTTTGATAATGTGACGTAAAGTGCTAGTGAATGGTGAACGATGAGAACTTAATGGTCTAAGTCATGGTGTTCATTCCGTGAAGAGTAAATTTTTCATTGTTTTATCGACTCATTTCCCCTCTATGATGTATTTAATAAATAATAATTACCAACTCAAGTTTGTTATATTATTAATGACAAAGTTTGGTAGGGGTCAGGGGCCCCGCCCCTCAGTTTTTTTGTCAGTAGTGTAAATTTTCGGTAGTGTAAATTCTCGGCACGGTATTGTAAAATTTTTAATATATATAGAGTTCGTCCCCCTTTAAAATAATTTACATTTGCACCCGTCCCCTTATGATGTGATTCAAGCTCCACCGTATATTGTTGTATTTTAAGCATTATAAGTTGTACACATTTTTTATTTTTTTCTTTTAATATTTTATTTTAAACACAATACTTTTACATTCTTTACAACTTAACCTCTATAATTTTGTATTTTTAACTTTTGTCCCCTATACATTTAGTTTTTACAAATCTTTCGTTTTACATTTCAGTCTAAATTTTAAGAGTTAACACATTGTAACATGTGCGTGTGGTTCAACATTAACACATTGTAACATGTGCATGTGGTTCAACATTGTTACACATATTTTTTCCCTTTTAATAGTCACGTCACAACGTGCGTGTCCTAGATCGACTAAGTTATTGTTTCTAATGTTTTACGTTTCTACGTTACTTTTCGTTTGATTTTATTATTTTTTATACGGGTTTTTCCAGTGTTAATGGTCGCTGACGACAATATAACATTGGTGCTATTTGACCTGATTTTACGTCCCGCGTGAACGCAGGGGGCTTATTACCAGTTGTTGCTATTTGTCATGTTGTATGTGGTTTTGCTAGCTTCTTGCTAGCGTGTTGAATAAAATTTTTGCCTTTCAAGAAAAGTAATGGTGTGGAACTTGCATAATTGCTACCTTGAGTCGCTCTCTTTTTATTTTTTAAATCATAGAAGTTGCAACTCTTGACATGAGGTTTTAGATCAATTAATATAACTTTTCTAATAAATTAGTCAACTCAAATACAACTTATTCAATAGATGGATTAACCTAAACACGAGACACTTAATAAATGTGTTGCCCGTGAACCCATTTAAGTTTTGTTGGGTTAATCTTGATCGGGTCAAGTTACGGGTTACTGGTCTAGTGTTTGAGTCATGTTTTGTTAGAGTATGTAGCAAGTTTTTAATTTGAATTAGTCTTAGTAGTTAGCAAGTAGTGGGCATGTATTAGGGATAATGGAGTAGTGACACTTGTTTTTAGGTCTGCACATTATTTTCTATATAAGGTAAGGTTTGAAGTATGAATGAATGAAAAAGTTTGAGTATGATCTTGGGCCCGAAACCAATATCTGGTATCAGAGCGCAAGGTTAAGAACACAAAAGTTGTTTTGAGAGTTGATTTTAGAAAGAGGAAGCAACCCTTGGCTGCAGGGCTGAAGAAGAAGGGAAGCAAGCTAGCAAGTAAAGAACACACGTGAATTAGTTCACGAATGGAAGCAATTGATTGATCGAAGCAAGGAGGAGGCAAACACGATTACGTCAGTAGGTCACTATCGAAGGAGAAAGAACAAAGGAAAGGTTCCATCCGCAAGGCAGTAGGGTTTCACATGACAATTAGGAGCGGTGATAAAGCAGCCACTGTGTAATCAATTGAAGAAAAAGAAAGAAACAAATACATAATTTTGCTGGCGAATTAGATATGGGAGGCGGTTATGGTGGAACAAATTGAGAAGGATGAAACATGCAAGTAACTAGGTGAAACAAGCAAGCACTATTTATTTATGGTTTGTAAACTGATCGGAGGGTGTTTATTCGGTACTTATAACATTTAATGGCTTTATTTTATACGAATATTAGTGTCGAACATGTGTACTTTGAGTGTGTTAATATGTGCATGTGCTAAAAGACAAAATACATATTTTGGGATCTTTAGGGAAGTATTGGAGCAAGTGGAAGGACCAGATGTGCAATTACTAAAGATGGAGTAAAATCAAGTCAATCAGGAACCAGTGTATCAGTCACCGTATCCACTGCCGTATCATACTTTGACCACCGTATTAGTCACCCTATTCACCGTCGTATCATACGCTGGTCACCGTATTAGCCAGCGTATCCTGAACAAAATCCAGTGAAAGAGCTCCATAAAACTTCACACCCGAAGTATGATACGCCGGGGTCGGCGTATCATACGCGGTCACCTCAATAACCTCCGGACTTTGAGGATTTTCTTCTCTATTTGAATCCAATCATTAGGGTTTAGAAAGTGACTTCTACCATACGAACCTTAGAGGTTTTCAAGGCGTTTTTAAGAGTTCTTTTCACCACGGTTTCACCTGAATCAAGCATTAACAACATCCAATCAACCATTGAATATCAAAGCATGTCGATGAGTAGCTAATTCGTTCGTAATCACTTTCGGGAGGAGAGTTCTTATAAGTGAAGCACTAGGTTTAGTTTGAATTGATGTTTTAGGTTATGTTCTCTTGACACAAGAATATAATTATATGTTTGTTTAAAGTTAAAAGACTTGTTTATGTTTAAGTATCTATGTGCTTTCATTCGTATTCGGTTTCCTTTCATCTTGAGCAGTTTGTCATGTAGGTGAATTCTTTGCATAAATGAGTTGGTAATTGTGTGAACGAGCAAATCTTAAAAGTTTGTTTCATAATTATCACTTTAATCAAGCGATTTTGCAAAATCATGTCCATGTGATTCCCAATCAATTCTTATGAAACCAAGTGTGAATCTTTGAACTTGAATCTTGAAAGTGATTGCCTTTTTCTCATAAATTTCAAAACCAATTATCAAGTTTGTTGCTTTCTTGATTATTTTCATTCAATTTAGTCTTTCCACTTAAATAGAAACTCAAAAATATTTGCTTTTTAGTATTTTCGTTTCGTGGTTTAAGTTTTTAGATATAAAGCTTTACACTTTTCACAAATTCTCTATGGAGACGACCTTACTTGCCTATACTAGTTATAGGTAGTTAAGTCTTTAATATTAACTTGTTTTTGATCCAACCACAACAATACGATCATAAACCAGTGAAGGAAGCAGAGTATGATTCTTGTGAATTAATTATAAAAGCAAGAAAAGAAGGATAAAGGTGGAAAAAATCTTCATCGGAAAATAAAACAAGCACGGAAGCATCATAATTAATTCAAGGAAGAAAGGAGGTAAGTTGTTAGCACGGGAATAATTAAAGCAAGAAATTTAACCTGTTAACTTCGTATATCAAGAAGTAAGATCGGACATGTGTAGTTTGAGTAGTAAGAGCAAGAAAGTAAGCAAGTTAGCAAGAGCAAGATGAATTGATTCAGTCAAACAAGATGCAACAAGGAAGAGTCTGATTTATGGTTTGTCGAGGAAGAGTAAGAAAGTAATCAAGTTATCAAGGAAGATAATTCAAAGTAAGCAAGAAAGATTCGAATTAAGCAAGAAAGTAGCAAGATTAGCAAGAAAACCGGTACCGGGTATAGAAAGAAAGATCAAGATGAGAAAGAAAGAAAGAAGCAAGACAATCGAGATCAAGAATAAGGAGTTGGATATTAGGTTAATCTTGATTAGGTCAAGTCGGGTCAAGTTACGGGTCACGGGTCTAGTATTTGAGTCATGTTTTGTTTTGAATATGCAACAAGTTTTTAATTTGAATTAGTCTTAATAGTTAGCAAGTAGTGGGTATGTATTAGAGATAGTGGGTAGTGTCATTGTTTTTAGGAGTGCATGTTTATTTTCTATGTAATGTAAGGTTTGAAGTATGAATAAATGAAAGAATTTAATTATGACCTTGGACATGAAACCAACAAGTTTAAGCACTTTTAGAAAGTTCATATACATATTTGAAGGTTATTTAAGAAGTCTTAACATTTGTAATATAATATTTTAATTTTAATTTTTTATAAAATTGAATTCTTTTGAAGTATTCATCAACTTTTCGCTCTCATTTACTTTTATTTATTACTATCCAAGGTTATTAAACCAACATCCGAGCCATGTATGGTTTGTCGAGGAAGAGTAAGAAAGTAATCAAGTTAGCAAGGAAGATAATTCAAAGTAAGCAAGAAAGATTCGAATTAAGCAATAAAGTAGCAAGATTAGCAAGAAACCGGTACCGGATATAGAAAGAAAGAGCAAGATGAGAAAGAAAGAAAGAAGCAAGACAACCGAGATCAAGATTAAGGAAGTGAATATTAGGTTAATCTTGATCGGGTAAAGTCGGGTTAAGTTACGGGTCACAGGTCTAGTATTTGAGTCAAGTTTTGTTTTGAGTATGCAACAAGTTTTTAATTTGAATTAGTCTTAGTAGTTAGCAAGTAGTGAGTATGTATTAGGGATAGTGGGTAGTGACACTTGTTTTTAGGAGTGCATGTTTATTTTCTATATAATGTAAGGTTTGAAGTATGAATAAATAAAAGAATTGAAAGTATGATCTTGGACATAAAACCAACAAGTTTAAGCACATTTAGAAAGTTCATATATATATTTGAAGGTTATTTAAGAAGTTTTAACATTTGTAATATAATATTTTAATTTTAAATTTTTTATAAAATTGAATTCTTTTGAAGTATTCATCAACTTTTCGCTATCATTTACTTTTATTTATTACTATCCAAGGTTATTAAACCAACATCTGAGCCATGTATGGTTTGTCGAGAAAGAGTAAGATAATAATCAAGTTAGCAAGGAAGATAATTCAAAGTAAGCAAGAAAGATTCGAATTAAGCACGGAAGTAGCAAGATTAGCAAGAAAACCGGTACCGGGTATAGAAAGAAAGAACAAGATGAGAAAGAAAGAAAGAAGCAAGACAACCGAGATCAAGATTAAGGAGGTGGATATTAGGTTAATCTTGATCGGGTCAAGTCGGGTCAAGTTACGGGTCACGGGTCTAGTATTTGAGTCATGTTTTGTTTTGAGTATGCAACAAGTTTTTAATTTGAATTAGTCTTAGTAGTTAGCAAGTAGTGGGTATGTATTAGGGATAATTGGTAGTGTCACTTGTTTTTAGGAGTGCATGTTTATTTTTATATAATGTAAGGTTTGAAGTATGAATAAATGAAAAAATTTAAGTATGATCTTGGACATGAAACCAACAAGTTTAAGCACTTTTAAAAAGTTCATATTCATATTTGAAGGTTATTTAAGAAGTCTTAACAATTGTAATATAATATATTTAAATTTTTTATAAAACTGAATTCTTTTGAAGTATTCATCAACTTTTAGCTCTCATTTACTTTTATTTATTACTATCAAAGGTTATTTTACGCAACAAAAAACAAGTTCAAGTGTTCTATTAAATTCACTATCAAATGTTACACAAAAGTCACTCAAAATATTTTTAGAGAAATTATTTTCACTATCAAATTTTTCACAAAAGTCACTTAAAATATTTTTAGAGAAATTAATTTCACTATCAAATTTTCCACAAAAGTCACTCAAAATATTTTTGTTTCTCAATTTTTTTACCAAGTGTTTCAATCTTATGTAATATTTTATAAGGTATGTTTATCTTTAGAACCATCATTTTTTATAAGAACTCTAATAACCTATATGAGCCACACATTTATTATCACATGCAAGTTTCATTTCCTCCGTTTTTTAAACGTTCATAATTTTTTTTCACGACCTCAGTTTTTCAAAAAAAATTCACTATTAAATTTAGTATTTTTTTATATTTCCAACGCCTACCATAATGATAAACTTTTTTAATTAAAAATTGTCCACCAGTTATTTACATATGTGTAAAATGAATTTCGTAAAAAAACGAGATTTTTTATATTTTTTATAATTTTTTTAATTTATTTTATAAAAGAGGGAAACTAGGAAAACATTTTTGTGTTTTTATTTTTTATTTTTATATCATTTTTCATTTTATAATTGTTTTTTATTGTTATATAGTTATCAGTAAAATACTAAAATTGATAAGCCGTTGCCTTTCTTGAAATATAAAACGTTAACCCAAATGGCCTTGGTGTTTTTGGACACATGGTCTGGGCCGGCCCTAAAAGTTTACGTAACAGACTAACAGTAGTCTACTATGGAGTAATGGGCTATGGACTTGTGAAAAGACGGAGAGTATAATTCGACTAATCTATTCGTGGCCCAAGTTGTATGTTTTGATCCGGTTTATTGCTCTTTGGCCCAATGCTAGTTTTGGCCCAATGCTAGTTTTGGCCCATTTGAATAGCACGCTAAATCTATTACTTAACTGCGAACGCAAAAAGCGTAACATTGGGATGTGAATCTTGAAACGGTATTAATTTAACATAAAATAAAATTCCTGCATTTGAGTTTCCTGTAAATAAGTTCATGTCAGATTCGATGCGAACCCGTGAACAAGTTATCTAAACGGGTCGAGTTAGGTCAACTTAAAGGTTAACGGGGAGTAGGCCTGTAAATGAACTGAAAGTACATGAACTGTTCATGAACTGTTCGGCGGGAAGTTCTTTTATGTTCGTTTATTTAGTAAATGAATGAACATGAACAAAAATTTTGTGTTTTAGTTAAACGAACAAACATGAACACATGTTTTGTTCGCACGTTTACGTTCATGAACGTTCGTTTATGTTCGTTCATATATGTTCTTTTATGTTTGTTCATTTATGTTTTTTTATGTTCGTTTATGTATATATATTAATATACTAATAAAATGATATTATGTGTTAATATTTGAAACAAGTGTATTATGTTATACAAGAAACCTATAAGTTTAATGAGATTTCAATATCCACTAGTACGCCTAAAGGTTCCAAAATAGTCATTTAACGTTGTTTTTTTGTGTTCAGTTATGTGAGTTTATTATTGCTCATTTATGTTCGTTTATTATTGCTCATTTATGTTCGTTTATTATTGCTCATTTATGTTCGTTTATTATTGTTCATTTATGTTCCTTTATTATTATTCATTTGTGTTCGTTTATGCTCGTGAAGTGTTCATTTAGCTTTTTAACGAACAAACATGAACATTTTTGTTTTTTTAATAAACGAACATGAATAAAAATCATGTTCGATTATGTGTTTGTGTTCGTGTTCGTGTTCGGTAAAAGTTAAATGAACAAACACGAACATGCTGATGTTCGTGTTCGTTCGGTTCATTTACAGGCTTAACGGGGAGACTTGTTTATTTTATAGCATCAACTAAAAGGTGTTTTATGAAGTTGGTTGGGTGTTTTATATCAGAATATAAAAGTTAGAAGAGAAATAACCATATAATCTTACGATTAAAGCATAATCTTTTATGCCCATTGGTATATGGCTGAGAAGTTGTAATATTAAAGTATTAACATTATAACATGCAAAAAAGGAAATGACTTTTTGGTTCAAATGGGTCATGCTTGAGCCAACAAATGAATACATGTGTCGTGTTTAATTTGAACGAGTATAAGTTCTGTACTTTTATATCATGTTTGGGTTCGAGGTTCAATCAAACTTTCTGGTCTGTGTTGAGTTTGACATGGCAATCCACGATCACAACCCGCTTAACACTCTACTATAGTATGTGCTCCACTTGAAAGAATTACGAAAAAAGTTAACATTCCATTATTATATACTTGCCGCGGGAAGAGTAATAACACGAAAGATGTTTCACACGTGATGGTTTTAGTTTTGTAACATAATAGAGACAACATCCTAAACTTAACTTGTAGTAATGATGATTTGTTCAACTAAGTAACCATGGTCCACTTACTAGCAAATTTGCATACATCACCATATGATTAATAACTCAAAGGTTAGTTATAAAAAAGTTAAAACCGCACATGAGAAGTTCCACAAGGAAGACATCCAACTTCAATACAACACAATTAGCAACTAATTATGCTAAGCTAAAAAAACTCAAAACTAACAAAATATGATAGAAATCATCACTCATGAGTTATGTCTTAACAAAATTATTGTAGATTAACCAAGTTCAAAAATTTTCCACAGTTCAAAGTGAAGCAAAAAGACATATTAAATAAGAGAGAACAAAAGCACAAACCACACTTACGGAGAACAATAAAGAACCTCCGAGTGAATAAGGTTGCCTAAAGTTACTGACCTACTTCAAACACAGCAGTTCCGGATTAAATATGAAGCAGAGAACCGTTTCCCGAGATCATCACTCACGGCTACAGGAGACCTAGCCAGCCCACCAGTAAACACTTGAACATTGATTTTGTAAGCATTTACCAAATAAGTGAATGAGTTATGTCCTAACCGTTTCCAACGTTAAAGATCATTTACCAAAGTTCGACATTGATTTTGACAACATCAATTAATCAAGGGTCCTAATAAATAGACACCCACTTTTTTAAATCGACACCCCCCTATACGCCGCGTATGGGTCCATACGCGGCCCATACCCGGCGTATAGGGTACGACCATTAATGCGACATTAATGACTGACAACCGACGTCACATCACTTCACCTATACGGGGCGTATAGGTCCATACGCCACGTATAGGTCGGTGTCGATTTAAAAAAGAATATAAGCTATACGCCGCGTATGGTCCCATACGCAACGTATAGATCCTCGCTTACTATATCTTTCAAATTTTCTATTTTTTACACACACTTCAAAAAAAAACACTCTCGTATAGCACTATACTACACGTATTGATCTTCGATTTTTCAACATCCAGGTACGTATTATTGTTCATACATCATTATTATGTTAATCGTTCATTGATTTAAACGTTAAAGTAGTGTTTTATGCCCCAAAATGCGTGATTTTAAAACTGGATTAAAGAACTATACGCCGGTACAGCCCCGCGTATAGGGCTATACGCAGCGTATAGTTCTTTGGTTGGGGACGAAGACCCTTGGTTTTTACCCTATACGCGGCGTATAGATATATACGCGGCGTATAGGGTATTGCAATACGCGACTTGGGTGCCATACGTGGGTCCCCTATACGCCGCGTATAGTCCTATACGAGGCGTATAGTGTCGGTTCGACCTATACGTTGCCCTGTGACCCATACGCTGCTACCCTATACGCGGCGTATAGCCCTATACGCGGCGTATAGGGTAAATATATATATACAAATACATATATATGTATATACGCATATACATATACATATACATATACATATACATATACATATACATATACATATACATATACATATACATATACATATACATATACATATACATATACATATACATATACCTATACATATACATATACATATACATATACATATACATATACATATATATGTATATACACATATACATATACATATATGTATATGTACATATATACATATAACATGTATATGTTATATACACATATAACATGTATATGTATCTGGACGAATATACATATGTATACGTATACGTATCATATACATATACATATACATATATATATGTATATGTGTATATATATATATATAGATACGTATACGTTGTTTTTGACCTATTTGTTCACCTGTGCAGATATGTCTTCCGATTCTGAGATTGAGGCTGACGTTGTTGACCATATTGCCGAGCATCCTTGCCTGCAGTTTGATGCCGGTTCCGTTGAGCACGCTAAGTGCTCAAAATTTATTCGGATGAAGATCGGTCATCAAAAGCCGTAGATTGGGAGGTGATGGCTGAGTTGGGAGAGCGCGATCGTCTTGCTGCTATTATCGGAGACGATACGCCGTGGAGACGTCTTTTTGAGATCGCATTCTTACCGTCCCACCGTGAGCTGGTAGTGGAGTTTTTATCCACATTTACATATATTCGTCCAGATGAGATGGTGGAGGACGATGAGCGATCGGAGATATCTTTTACGCTTGTGGACATGCACATCATATGTCCATTGAGCAGTTTGCAGTTGTCTCTGGGCTTTATTATGAGCCGGAGACTGTTACCCCTCTGTTCACTGAGGGTATTACTGAGATGGAGGAGGGCACATTGAGAGAGTGGTGGCCTGAGATTGCCGGAGGTCCGTTTCAGAGGACTAAGGGCAGGGTCACCGGCATTCGAGATCCTCTCATCCGTTATCTGCATCGGATGATCGCCACGTCCATCACGGGACGTGGCAAGAGTCGGGAGTGGTGTACCATTCCCGACTTATTTTACTTATACTGTTTGATTACGGGGACCAGGTGTAACCTGGCGAGGTGTTTGGCGGAGTATTTTGCTTCGTATTATCATCGGCAGGAGCGAGGAGCGGTGTACGGCGGCGCGTACATCACGTTGATTGCCCGATCTTTAGGTTATCTTCCTCGGCATCTTGGTGACGTGTCTCCGCCGATCGAGCCGGTGAGATTAGATCGTCGTACGCTATTCGGCATGCGTATTATACGCCAGTTTCCGGTTGGCATACGATTCTCTCTTCGACCCGGGGAGATCTGGCAGCCGGCACCAGTTCAGCAGCTCGGCATTGTCGATCCACTGCAGCAGCACGGGCAGCCGCATGATCAGCCACCATCGGACGAGCAGCCACATGATCAGCCGCCTCCTCAGCCACATCAGCCGCCTCCTCAGCCTCAGATCCCACGACATATTTATAGAGAGGTGAGGCTGCCTGCACGTGTGGAGACATTGTTGCAGGATATGTCTAGGAGCTTACGGCAGCAGAGTCGACGGCTCGATCGCGTTGAGGATCTGATGGAGTGGCAGGTTCAGTCAGAGATGGCGCGGCGTTCTGGTACTGATCCTCCGCCGTTGCCACCGCCTCGAGATTACCCTGACTCCCCGTAGTTTTGTATTGTAATTTTTATTTTGTTATGTAATTTAAAAACTTTGTAAATATATTATCAGTTTATGTTTATCTTTTATGTTTATTATCAGTTTATGTTTATCTTTGTAAATATATACATACATACATACATACATACATACATACATACATACATACATACATACATACATACATACATACAGACATACAGACATACAGACATACATACATACATACATACATACATACATACAGACATACATACATACATACATACATACATACATACATACAGACATACATACATACATACATACATACATACATACATACATACATACACACATACATACATACATACATACATACATACATACATACATACATACATACATACATACATACATACATACATACATACATACATACATACATACATACAGACAGACATACAGACATACAGACATACATACATACATACATACATACATACATACATACATACATACATACACACATACATACATACATACATACATACATACATACATACATACATACATACATACATACATACATACATACATACATACATACATACATACATACATACATACATACATACATACAGACAGACATACAGACATACAGACATACATACATACATACATACATACATACATACATACATACATACAGACAGACATACATACATACAGACATACATACATACATACATACATACATAAATAATTTTAATTCAAATTATATATATATTAAAACTCAAAAAATTAAAAAAAACATATATATATAAACTATACGCCGCGTATAGACCCATACGCGGCGTATAGCTCCTCTACTACAGCCCTCTTGCGACCACGTACAGTGCTAATGTGACCAATTATTTTGTACTATACGTGGCGTATGGCCCCATACGCCACGTATAGTACAAAATAATTGGTGCTCATGCGACCACTACAGTCCTCTTGCGACCAATTATTTTGTACTATACGTGGCGTATGGATCCATACGCCACGTATAGTGCAAAATAATTGGTGCTCATGCGACCACTGCAGTCCTCTTGCGACCAATTATTTTGCACTATACGTGGCGTATGGATCCATACGCCACGTATAGTACAAAATAATTGGTGGTGTCAGATGTACTTTTGTACCATGTACGATTACATGGTACATACGCTGCGTATAGGATCCTATACGTGGAAGACGTGGCAAGCCTATACGTAGCGTATAGGCCCATACGCTGCGTATAGGATCCTATACGTGGCGTATGGACCCATACGCCACGTATAAATTATTTCGATATGACATGACCCAAGATTCGTTTTCACCTATATAACAACGATTTCGATAACACTTTCGATATGCTTTCGATTCCTGTAAATCCCAAACGTATTTCTCTCTCAAAATATCACACTTTTTATTCGTTCGGTATGTCGTTTTGGGACGGTAACTATTTGTTTGGTGAATATTCAAATGAATATTCAAATGAATATTCGTTCGTGGTGGATAGTAATCAAGATGATGCGTACGTTCAATCTGCTTACGAGACAGGACTGCCAGATTTAAACCAATCGTATGTTCCCGATGATGAAGTTGAGTTTTGCCGAGAGTCAATTTACGACACGCAACAAAATAATATACTCTCGAGTGATGAAAAACAAACGACAAAAGTATCGTTTGAAACATCTCAAAATTTTTTATCTCTCGATGAGCTAGTCTGTTGGGCTGTTAATAGAGGACGTGATAATGGTTACGTTATTATTACACGAAGATCAAAGAAAAAAGAAGGTCAGGTCATAAAGGTATGGCTTATCTGTGATCGTGCGGGCGAACACAAAAGTAAAGCGACAGTTAGACGATCTGGTAGCAAAAAAATTGGATGTCCTTTTAAATTGGTAGGGATATACGACAACAAACGTCGTTCGTGGAAATTAGAGGTGCGAAGTGACGAACATAACCATGATCCTGCTCAACATATGGAGGGGCATCCTTTTGTAAGAAGGTTTTCTCAAAACGAATACAATTTGGTGGAGCAGCTTACTGATCAGAACATGGAGCCTCGTAGCATCTTATTAGCTATTAAAAAGCAAAATCCTAATAACGCATCAATAACCAGAGACGTATACAACGCTCAATATAAGATAAGAAGTGAAAGAAAAGTCGGTGAAACACCAATGCAAGTCTTAGAAAACCTTTTATCTATTAAAAGGTACGTTTATTACACCCGAGAAGATCCCGATACTAATGTCGTAGAAGATATATTTTTTTGTCATCCTAAATCATACGACACTTGGCGTGCATTTCCGCACGTGCTGATGATAGACGCTACATATAAAACAAACATGTACAAGCTTCCGTTTGTTCAGATTGTTGGTGTGACCTCCACACACAAGACATTTTGTGTTGCTCATGCGTTTATTAACAAAGAACGGAAGATAATTTTGAATGGGTGCTTAATAGATTGAAAGATACGTTAAGCAAGTGTATGGAGCCGCGCGTCATAATAACAGACAGAGATCTCGCTTTAATGAACGCATGTGTTAAAGTGTTTCCGAATGCTTCAAAGTGTTTATGCAGGTGGCATATTGATGAAAATATCACGAAACACTGTAAAGCAAGTTTTACGAAAGATGACTGGAGAAAGTTTAAATATGCATGGGCACGTTTGTGTGAGTCTCCCACGGCGGAGATTTACGAGTATAACTATAACCTTCTTTACGAACGATTAGTTGAAGCGAATCGAGAAAGTAAGTTTTTATTATATTTTAATTATGTTTTATTATATTTTCAATATATAATTTAAGCGTGATTTATTATATTTTCAGAGGTATTGTCATATATAAACAGAAACTGGTTAGAGAGTTACAAAGAAATGTTTGTATCAGCCTGGACTAACTTGAACCGCAATTTTGGCCAACGCACAACAAATAGGGTGGAGAGTCAACATGCAAATTTAAAAAGATATCTTAAATCAACAAATAGCTCACTGGATAGACTTGTGGAGTTTGTAGATCAATTGGTGAACGCACAAGAGGTAAATTTAAAAGAAAGCTTTGAGACAAGCAAAATTAAAACCATGAATCATCATAAACTTCCGCTATTTAATTACTTAAGAGGCAAGGTTTCACACATAGCTCTTGATTTATTAGTTGCCGAAAACACTAAATTGCATGTGATGCGCTCTGCAAATGCAACATGTGGTTGTCATCTTTTCACTAGTTGTGGCTTGCCTTGTGCTTGTCGGCTGGAAAAATATGAACATTCTGGTAATAGTCGCTCCATCATTATCATTTTTCTATTAAAGTGACAAATTATGTATTAATTTATACTTTATAATGCAGACACTAAAATTCCATTAGATGCAATTGACGTATTTTGGACGAAGCTTGATAACATTACGCCATCATATACGGTGGATGAAAAAGTTGATGTTGAAGAAGAATGGAACGGGTGAAACAACAAATAATGACACAACCCGCAGCTGTAAAATTTAGTTTGGTGGAAAAAATAAAAAAAATTGTGTATCCATGGAAAAATAACAAAAAAGGGCCTGTTGTTCAAACAGATATTCGCGGTCGTCCAACGTTAAAGGTTCAACAACAAAAGTACGACACTCAACAAAGTACGTGCGACATGCCGAGACATAGCTCGTTTATTGCGTCTCACATTTCCGGAAGAACAAGTTCAGCTGTAAAGCCCCAGAAGCCTGCCATGCAACGTAGTCGTTCAACGTCATCTAAAGTATCACGGGGTACTAATGAGTTTTCTTCGATTGTCGGAGATAACCAATTAAACAATATAAACAGGTTAAAAAATTGGATTCCGTCAATCTTTCATCAGTATATTTCACGTATACGAGATGTCCGACCCGATGGGAATTGTGGTTTTCGATCAATAGCTTTAGGCTTAGGGTTTGACGAAAATAAGTGGATGTATGTGCGGACACAGCTTTTAGAAGAGTTGGACAGACATGAATTGGAGTACAGAGAAGTTTTCGATACTTTGTACCCCGGACAGTATAACGAATTACGTCACACCATCGATTGGCAAAGTGTGGAACCTGCACCAGAAGAACATTGGATGATAATGCCGTATACGGGATTAGTGGTTGCTCAAAAGTTTGGGGTTATTCTTCATTTACTAAGCAATAATGGTTGTCAAACATTTTTCCCATTATGGGCTGATCCGAAAACTGTCATGCCTCATCATGTCGTGTCGATTGTTCATGTCAACAACAATCATTTCGTCCACGTTAAGTTAGAAGGAGATTATCCGATGCCAACATTAAGTAATCTTTGGATTCTTAACCGAAGCGTACGTGCTGCAGAATGGGAGATTATGTATAGGATTCGTATCCGGAATACAACGCAATAATAGAGAATAACCGAGAACCCCCGCTTATATAAATTTATTTTAATTATAATTTGTAATATGCGAATTTATATTTTAATTTTACTTTTATTATTGTATTCATATTGTATATATTAAAATAAAAACTCAAAAAATTAAAAAAAAAAAATAAATATAAGCTATACGCCGCGTATGGTTCCATACGCGGCGTATAGCTCTTCCACGTATGGGTCATAAGTCACGTATGGGTATAAAATGTCAAACCCCTATACGCCACGTATGGTCCCATACGCTGAGTATAGGGTATAAAACGTCAAATCAACAACATACCCTATACGCCGCGTATGGACCCATACGCGCCGTATAGGGTATAAAACGTTAAATCAACAATGTACCCTATACGCCGCGTATGGACCCATACGCGGCGTATAGGTACAGGGGTGTTGATTTAAAATTAAGGGTGTCTAAATAAGGACCCTTAATCAAACCTTTTCAGCTAAGAGATGATTCCATTATCAGCTGAAAATGTATATAGATGAAGCAAAAAAAAAAAAAGCGACTGAAACCAAAGAAGCTAAAACCAAAGTAAACATCATCATAATAGCACTCTTGTAGTTGAATTTGAGCCGATGGATTCTTTGAGTCACCACAACTACCTTGCTCCAAGCTATTACGTATTTTTACTTTCTAAATTGATAAACTATATCAAATCCCAATCACAAGATCAAAATAGAAAGAAGTGAAGCAGAATAAAATTGATTATTAATGCTTCCTACTAAAATAGTTTAGTTAACCTAATGCACCTTAAATTTTAGAAAATAATAAACTATACAAGTTATAAACATAGTAAGCATCTATACTAATAAATAAAAATAAATCCGGACACTTGTTACAATTCTAGACAATCTAATAATTTCTTTTACCGCCTCTCTCTTCTCATAATAACTATCCATAATTAAAATTCTAAATACATTAACTTTAAAATTTCAAATATGTGTAATACATGTTTTTATTCAATCCGTATAATAAACAATATTTAATACGTAATTTTTTATATTGTTAATAATGTAACAGTAAATTATTTAATTCATGTATTACACGGGATTGTAACCTAATATATGTATATATATGTGTGTGTGACCATGACCAAATCCATGGTCAACAGATGATTTATTTAAAACCATGTCATTTTCCATATCGTAACAACATATATTTAGATCAAAAAGTCACCATGTACAATTGCATTTGTCTTTTAACTGTTAGTATATTCTAAAGGAATCAATTGATAAATACTTGCAAACTATATTCTAAAGGAATCAATTGATAAATACTTGCAAAACTATATGTGGTTTTGAGGGGTTTGTACAATTAGGGTTTGAGAGGTTTGATTATAATTTATATTAAATCAAGACTACAGAACCTGAAAGTGTGAAGTGATCACTAAATGAATATGAACAAAACATAGAATTAGAAATAGAACATACCGCTGGTAAACATCAATTGTTGAGAAGTGAACTGATCAAGTGAAAAAGCAAACTTGTAAATATTAGTTAATGTAGAAGCGAATTAATGACGTCTGATGACTCAATATCTTGACAATTAATCAATCAGGACTTCTAAAATCACAATAAATTTGAATGCCAATAAAATTGGTCATAAAACGAAACCAACAAATACTGGTAACATCAATCCAACATGATTTTGAAATTATTACGATAATTAATTGAAACATAAACAAAAGCTCTAATCGTTCAGAGCAAATAGATCAGGGAACACAGAATCAGGACATAGTATGCAAAGAAATCAGAGAACTTTGAAGGTACTATAAATGAATTCAACAAAAATATATTCCGACCCGATTCGCCGCTGCATGCGGCGGTTCCCACTTAGATCAACCGTTGTTTTGACTCCGCTCCATCCCGCATCACCTTCGCAGTAACTTGATGCATGTTAGCGAGAACATGAGCCTGAAGTGGTGCCTTCATAACCACCACAAGCATCGTTTCCGAAGAGGATAGGTAACTCTATGGGCCAATTTGGAAATTATAAGACATTTGTGGTTAATCTATGAAAATTTAAAAGCTACATGTAGTAACCCACCAAGAAGAATATATAGAGTATATATAATTACGTAGATGGTGGCTTATATATGGTGTAAAGTAAGATTAATGTTTTGCTCCAAAGTTTTAAGAAATTACATTTCTTCAAGGACTTCATTTATCAAAACACCACAACCTAACAACCAGTGAGCCATTACGGTAGCATTTCGGGTAACTATCAGACGTGTGTGGACATGTGGTTGATCGTATCTCAGTCGCATTTTGATGAACCACTCTTGTAGTGAGCTCAAATCCAGATCACGGATCATTGCATCTGTGGTCGACGGCTAATAGTTTAATGGTACTGGCATGTAGAGTTTATTATTATTTTGACTAAATTACAAATATAACTTTTATGTTTTATACAAATTATGAAATGAGACCTTTTGTTAAAACACTTTCACTTAATGAACTCTACTTCGAAATCTCTTATGGTTTTATAACCTTTGGGATAACACCCATTTATTTAAGAGGTTAATTAACTGCACATGGGTTGCAAATAATGAACAAAAAAATGTATTTTTACTAAACTTATTAAATTTTCGTAAAACTTCTTAATTTTTTTATGAAACTAAACACCATTAATCCTGTCATAGTGAGAGGGGATTTCACCATATTAACATGAGAAAAAGTATCTGTTTGAGAAGAAATATTCCCAATCAAAGTTATAAGGTAGATGTTCAAACATTTTCCTTTGAATTGTCAAGTATTTATGTTGGCATCTATAAAAACTTGACTCTTCAAATGATCAACAACCTCTCTAGTTCCGCAAATGGATACAACAGAAAATTTGAAGTTTGAACAACGAAAACATGAAATGACCTTGAATAATAATTGCTTAACGGTTGATCCATATGATTACTTAGCATAGAATCCCATGGACTGAAATGCCAATGCAGCTCATTTACTAAAACTCCATGGTGTTTGGGATCACCTATATACATATATATACAATAACAGGTTTTCATGAAGATGATAATGATTAAAGATTGAAACTTGTAACTCTTTATTCTAACACAGATTATATCGACGCTCGAATTGGCTGTAAACAAGTTCATCGAGAGGTTATCATGAAGTGCTTCCACTTCTTGTTCATCTAGAACCTTTTAAATGATGTACCGATCTAAGTGGGTAAATCGTTGTGAAGAAGGAAGGGTTATGACCGTGATGGTGACTATTTTACACATCATGTGTGGCAAATTCGTACTTAATTCATGTCTTAAATGGATGAGTGTTATCTCAAATGTTAAAAATCGTAACAAGTTTTCAAATAAGTGTAATTAAGTGAAATTGTTTTTTTCTAAAAGATGTCACTCCATAATCTGTCACATAAAGGTTATAATTTAGTCTATTATTATTTTTGATAATTTTTACTATGACCTAAACTCATACTATAAGTTTGACTAATGATAATCTTAAATTTTATTTTTGTTGTCAAGGACAATTCTAGTATCAATGTATCATAATAATCAATAATTTATACTTAATTTCCATTTGATTTCCATTCCATTTCTACTTTTTCCTATTTCATTCATAATTATCACCGCGAGCAAATTAAATCAAATATAAGTTTAATTATGCTACTAGGATTGCCTTTGACAACAAAAATAAAAATTTGAATTATCATTGTCCAAGCTATATGTCATAGTTTGGATTATTAAAATTGAATTTTTCTATTATTTTTGTGGGTGGGGTGTGGGTTATGCAAACACCTATTAACTTATAACTTTAATTTAAAAAATATGATACCAAAACCATAACAGGACATTCACATAGATCTTACACGCAAATAACTCTTCTATTTTATGTAAATTTAATAATTGATTGCGCTTTTAATTTAATAAACCTACAACTTATAAAAGATAGAAGGTAAAGCCTAAAAGTGATTTGCTTTTAGGAACTAAAACTAAAAAATGGAGTAAACAAGATTCTTTTTGAAGCTAAATGAAAATAATAATTAAAAAGTTGTGAAGAAAAGAGAAAAAGTAAAGTGAAAGGTAGTCATATGTAAAATGTCAGATGATAAGGGGGAATTAGATTCTAACAGCGCACGAACCTTCTCCCGATGTTCAGCATGCATCCACGTGGCTAAAGTTCCACGAATCAACACATGTTTGCTTTCAGTCCCTCATCTTTAAAGTTTATCCAAATTACATAATAAATCATATGAAGGCTTTAATAGTTACAACGAGAGAATTTAGAAATAGAGTAGGGTAAGCAATTCATAATTGATTATTTTACCACGTTTAAAGTCACAAGTATAAATATTTATCTGATTATCATAACTCATTACTAACCGGTTTGGAATTGAACGACCCCTTCCCGGTATATTAAAAAAACTATTTGATATTTATCTTAAAGTGTATTGATTATTAGTTTATTACAATCAAAGCATTATTTAAAATAGTTTCATGAGGTCTTATCATATTTTAACGAGCTAAAATGAGTTAAAAATAATACCTTTAGATTATAACAAAAAAATATGATTTTTACTTTCTCATATTAAAATTATCTTAAATTTATATTAATTTATTGTTTTATTTTCACTAATTGATAAATAACTTATTTGTTTAATCTCATTTAAGATACTATAAAGCTTAAACAGAAAACTTCAGTAACTTTGTGTTAGAAAACATTTTTTTCCCAACATTAATGAAAAGTAATATAGTTAATGTTATGCAATATTCTTAAATATTAATTAACACATTAGTTTTGATGTTTGTTTTTTCTTAAAATTCTTAATTTTGTATGAATTTTAGCATCTATGTATAATATTATAAACTACCAGTGTTCAAAACCTTTCAAACATAAAATAGTTTTATTTACATTTTTAAAAAATGATTAAAATTTATATAAAATAAAAGGTATAAACATATACTATATCTATAATATATCAACTTTATTTACAAGAGTAGTTTGAATTAATATACAAAGACATAATCCATTATAACTTGAACTCTTTAAGACAATATAGAATAATAATTTATTTATACACTGCAATGTTTTATATTCTTAATGCTTTTTCTATACAATTATTCAATATCATATAAATTTAAAGATGCATATTTTAAGAGCTCTTTGATAAAAAAATTTTAGTTGTTTGATACTGTTTTAATAATTCCATTAAAACACTACATCTTAACAAGTCAGAGGTAAAAACATGTTAAACTATCAAGAGGACACATATTATTTGATCAGAATTCTAACTCAACACGAGATCGTCAAACAATCACTTAATCATCTTATATTTCTTTTCATAATAACTAGCATGATTAAGATTTTATTATAAAGTCAATATGATAAAAATATATGAAAATTGGATTACTTGGAAATATTTGTTGCCTAAAGTGATTTTACCTTTGATTGGGGCCCTTGTAGATTATGTCTACTTCAGGTATTCAATGTATCAACTCATAATTCACAAGAATTAAAATGCAATGACGCGTGAATAATTCTTGTTTTCACATCTAACTACTACAAATGCTATTAGTATGCATAAAAGTAGCCAGTATTAATCTATTAATTATAACTAATTTTTTTGAACTTACATTGTAATTAAAGATTCACTCAACTTTTTATAACAAATACGCTTGTAGTTGACGTGAATGATTCTTGAAGCCCTTAATTTGTTTTTATCTTTTCGGCCTTTGGCATCCATTTTTTAGATGCGATAGTCAACGCCTTTACGTCCACGTTTAATTTTGTCATCACCAACGACCTTAGCCTCTCACCTAACCTCGATAGATCTCCCCCTTTAGCCTCTGGCATTCCTGACACAATCAACTCTACTATTTTTATCAATCATTATGATTCTTAAAATGGCTGGCTCGTATACTTTCTAGTTCGAGTTTTGCTTGATTAACTTGAACTCGGCTCGTGTATCACGAATATGTTCTCCTATTGATCTGAGAATGTTCTTTTTCGTTGTTGTTATTCTAGGATGTAATAGTTGTTGTCTTTTTCATTAAGATGCTTTCTTTACACCATCTTATACAACATATCTTTTAGTAAATTGTTGGCCTTGTCTTTGAAAGAAAATATTCCCTTTTGCAAAAGGAAAAATAAAATCATATTTATTTATTGGTACAATATAAAAGAAGAAGAATGTACAATGGGCCAACCATCGACCAAGGGAATCTATGAGATATAATTCATTGGTGAATGGCTGAAATGGTGACTCATCATCTTTATTTAAATAATTACAATTTGGTCCCCCAATTATTGCATGGCACCCACGAGACCCCTCATGGGCTCATAGCTTTTTCACTTCAAAAATGATTCCCATTTCACACTTTTGCATAGTGTGTGACTCATATGCACATATGGATTTTGTTCCAACTGATTGGATTATGGATAATGTTTTTGTTGGGTTGACACAAACAAATACAACAGGTCAAAAAAATTAAACTAATATTATTTTATTATATTTCTTTTACTAAAGAAATTTAAAATCAATTCATATAGTAAAGAAATTCAATCACATAAATTGATATATTAATCACGCGTGATCATCACCCTCGCGATCGGCATCACCTACTCGTTGTTACCATCACGTTATAATTTTCTTTAACAAATTTACAAATCAAACAAAATTCATATTTCAAATGAATCACATAATTATACTTAGAGTTAAATGTTTTTTTATATCTGGTTTGGCACTGGATTTACTTGTTGAGTCTCTTTGTTAATTTCTTGCTATTTGCGTGGTTGGTTGGTCAAAGATTTATTGTTATAGTCTCTCGAGCTAACACCGGTTGATTTTGGCATTAAGTCACCCCAATGTGACCTGCACACGAATGAGATTTTCATTCTTTCAGATTTTCAAACTTTCTTTTTTGTTATATCAGACATCCTCCGCCTCAACAGCAAACACGCATTACTTGATCAACCCTTTTCATTGTCTTCAATTACTTTCATACATTTGATCTGTTCTGGTAATCGAAGAATTCCACGATCAAGCAAACTAATGTCTTCGATCAATCACACCAACGTGATTTGTTCTGGTGGTCAACAACTGAGGTTGAAACATCATTGACTCGTGCAGACCCAGGTCGTCAATTTCATTGTTTCGTTTCCAGGTGTGGTTTTGTTAGCTAAGCATGAACAATAGACCTTCAAACCCATATGGATCAAAGTACATATCCTCATTTTCAGTTTCATTGTGTTTTTCCTTATGAACATAAATCTATATGCTGCCATGTCAACATCTACATCTTCAACAACATTGTCTTCATCGATTAACAACCCAGACTTAGATAAATGATCATCAGCTGATCCATTATCTGCTTCATCAAGTACTTCTTGATCATCAAATACTTCTCACTATTTAGGTCCTTCATGATCATCAAATACTTTTTTCTTAATCAATCGTGTTTAGGGCGAACTACCTTGGGAAAGATGTGTCAACTAACAACATTCTTTTTTTAGTTAAAAAACATATAATACGCAAATTCTGAACGACACCAATCTATTTTTCAAGATTGACACCATTGTTTAATAAAATTTCCCATTGCGCATTGGCTATAATAAATTGTATAAGTTTTTTCTGTAAGTTAGAAAAGTTATAAAATAGTTACATAAAAGTTTAAATAAATATTTTTATCTTAGTAACGTGGATTGTAGAATACTAGAATTTAAAGCCCAAGTCCCTAGTCAATTTTCTGTTTCTATTATCCAATTATTAATTAGTTTTACTAGTTGCAAATAAACATATTAGATATCTGCTGATTTATCATTTATTGTATTTAAGATTAATTCTATCAGATGCAACCACAAGTATTAAGAGAATTTTTATTCAATGAAGCATGTAAGAAATGGTTTACGTGATCAGACGGATGACCAGTATATGTTTCATACTTGTATTTTTTAATTGAAATAAAGTTCTTTGTAAAAATTACCATTGAAGATGTAATGGATCGGTTTCAAATAATTAAGAAAACTTATAGCGAATAAATAAAAGACATTTTCTTATTTTTAAATGACATTGATTATTTAGTGATAATATCTTTTATTTGTGATCCGACCCGATCTTTGATAGACCCATAAACTATAACGTCTAGGTTGTTAGAATCCAAAAATCGTAACATACTAACACCATAGGGAAAATTTCCTGGTTCCAGAATTGATTGTGTTCTTTCATGTTCAACGTATAACTCATTAACTTTTATGTTCTCCAAATACTCACACATGCTAGTAATGTCGGGTTCCGGCAAAGCTAGAAAGACCATATTCCAAGTCTGATTCTTGAATCCTATAATAATAATAAATTACTTTATCATCAGGATAACCTAAACTCTTAACCATTTGTCCTAATATATAAACATATAACTCATTGTATGCCAACCATAACAATGTAGTTGATTTTGACATTTACATAACTCTTTCGAGGCAAATTGACAAAGTAACCCCAATTCATAGTAGATTTTAGTTGTAAACCATGAGTAAGTCTGCAAACGAACCGAATGAAGATGAACAAGAACTGAACAAAAATAAAAAAAAGGCCTTAATGGTGTTCATTCATTAAGAAAATGAACTTTTTCATTAATTGTTCACAAACACTTACCGAACGAGATATCTTGTTCGTGTTCGTTCATTAAGGAAACGAATGTTCATGAATGGTTCACGAACATTTACCGAACGCACACGAACACGAACAAAAACAAAGGCAAACACATGCAAACAAATGTTCATGAATATAAAAACTCACACACAAAAGTGTATGAACATAAATACATACAAATAATCAAGTATTTGTTTTAGAATGAAATCTGCATATTCATTATAAACATTACATAAAATCCATCAAAAGCAAATAATAATATAAACTATAAAACCTTTAATTGAATAAACACTAACATTGAACGTTCACAAACATAAATGGCGAATGTGATTTGTGTTCATGCATGTTCGTTCGTTTAACTTAACGAATTGAATTTTCTCGCTGAACAGTATACGAACTGTTCACTGAATCTTTGGTTCATTTGCAGCCTTAATTTTGAATTATGATAAAAGTGAATCAACATCTGTGGACTAAATTTTGAAAACCAATCCACATTTAGCCACAAAAAAAAGTTTAGCAACAGTTGAAAACAAAATTAACAGTAGATTTTAAATGATTAAAGTTATCATGTGTATGTGATCCATGAAACTCCCACGTACTGATGATATTTCATGACAACCCACAAGCGTCTTGCACAACCTTGAACCATCTTACACATCAATCCCTTGAAACGTCAAACAAAGATATTCTATCGTTCTTTAGGGTTTTACAAACGTTGAAGCACATGTCCTTTGTATGTAGGTCACGTGGGTGTGACTTAATACCAAAATCAAAGGGCGTTGGCTCGAGGGACTATAATGCCAATTTTTAATCAACCAACTACGCAACTAGGGCTTGAAATTTCTGACACGAACCTATTAGCACAACATAAAGTTAACAGGTTTCGTGTTTGAGTATTACAGGTCTTGTGTGATTAACAAGTCGACACATTAATGACACCATAAAAACTGTTTCTTAACAAATCAAACACCTGTTAATGCACCTATTTAAACTTGTTTACAATATTTTTAGCTTATAAAAATAATTATATATATATATATATATATATATATATATATGTTCATGATATATATCATTATTGTTATCATTCAATTAAAAAAACCTTATACTTTGCTCAAGCGCTTCAATCAAATACACCTATCACAGTATCACCGACCGAGTCTCCAGCCTCCACCCGATGCCTCTTCATATTCTATTTATTACCTCTTTAAACTATGTTATCAGTTAAAATAGACTTTTATTTTAAATATGACAAGGATTATCATGTTAAAGATTATACATTATAAGGACGACTAAGATGGACTTTAGTCAATTTTGTTTCACTAAACATGTGATTTTTATCACGTCTTTAACAGATTTATTGTATAATATGTTTTTAAACAGGTAAAGGTTGTTGTTCGTGTTTAGAAAAATGACATGATTAGTTATCATGTTGTGTTCGTGTTGACACTTATCATGTTCGCGTATGATCTGTTATGACAGCCTTATCACTACAAGGAAGAAGACCAATAACGGCGATATCTGTCACCGCTATTGATAGACTTTTTCGCCGCTATTAGTATTAGCGGCGATATGTTGCCGCTAAAGAGTTGTCACTAATGACTCGTCGCTAATGGATACCTAGTCGCCGCTAAAAAGTCACCGCTAATACTTTTTTTTTGCGGCGACATTATCGCCGCTATATATGCTTTAAAAAATTCCGGGAAGGACTTTTAGCGGCGACAGTTGTCGCCAATAATCAGTTTTTCATTTTAATTTTTTTATTTTTTTAATTTCATTTTTATAAATTGAATAAACCTGTATAAAAATAACCCAAATTTCCCAACAACACAAATAACATAAACATACAAATAGTATTAAGAAGTACAATACGAGATTTAACTAAATATGCTAAATAAATTGTTTAACTTCAACTTTAAATGTCGTTAAAATAAACTTAAACTACTTAACTGCTATCCTATTCATCGTCCTCGTCCGAATCATCTTCATCAGGTTGTTGTGTATGTAACATCTCATATTTTCGCTATATTAAAAATTAACTTTGTTAAATCTTAAAAGGGTTTTTTATGCTATTTTGAAACTTTGAGGTTTGTTATACTTAATAATTAATTTGGTGATTAACAAATTAATTTAATAATGAATAATAATAACATTATAAGTGTTATAATGTTTACTTAATATTACAAAACTTAAAGTGATAATAATCTTAGAAATAATAATAATAATAATAAGGATAATAAAAATAATAACGTCAATAACAAGTATTAATTTTGTAATAATATAAATTTAATATGTTAAAACTTATAAATAATAAGATTTGTACATGAAATAATAACAATTCTAAACTTCAGGGACTAAGTTCTAATTTAACTAAAACTAAAACAAAACTTTAAATCTCTGGTGTTAACTTTTGGAAACCTCAGGGACCATTCGTGTAACTTGAGCACCCAAATCCCACCCCCCATTTCCTTCCCCCTTTTCTTCCCGAGTTCACGGCCGAAATCCCTCCATAATCGAGCACTAAATCACAATAATAATCGAAATAACTTCACACGAACAATCATCTAACTATATCTAATCGACTACCATTACCAACTTCATCTGAAAACACACGAAATCACAGCTGCTACCACCTCTTCGGTCGCGACCTGCAACTTAATGGGGATCCATGTTTAAAGCTTCCAAACATGAAATTGATAGAGGGCTTTGGGTCTAGTGTACCATCTAAAGCTTACTGTACGTTTAATTTGATTATCACCATCATTTGGGCATCGATCGAGCACCAAGTGGTCGCGGTTGTTCTTCGTTTCGTTCCAAGTCTCATTTCAAATCATTATCAGGTAATTAAATACATACAAACACTCGATTATACATAAGGAACAAAAGCCCTATGATTGATTTCACTATCAAAAACGAAATTAGGTTCAATTTGGGATCGATCTGATTCTAGGGTTCATACGTTTGTGGATTTCCTTTTAATTGTGTTTTTAAGTATTAAGGACCATTGCCTAGCATGGCTGCGGCCCTGGTCTAACGGTTACATACACACATTCACTACCCGAGGTCCCGGGTTCGAACCCGGCAACCTCAATTCTTTTTTAAGGCTTTTTCAGCCTATAAAAAAATACAGAAAAATTTCTAAAAATTATAAAAAATTAATTTTGTAAGTTTTATTTTTTTTAAGACACCTAATTATTTCTAGTAAATTAATTCTTTAAACACTTTATATATTTATTTTAATAAGTATTACACTTAGTTTAATTTTATAAATATAAGCTTTAAATAATAGTTTAAACCACTAAATTATTAATTATTGAAATATTAACTATATATATTATGGTTTAAATGATGGTTATTTAAACTATACTTATACTTTATTACAAATGGTTTCTTTTATATTAAAACGATTAAATAGTATATTTCATTTCCATTAACTCAAAACAAAATCAAATATATTTTTTAGTTGGACGTAATTATAAAAACCCCACAATTCCATTGAAACCCTAGTTCTCGTTAGAACTTTAACATTATTATTAACGTAAAACTTGTAAATAATAAATATATATAGGTATCTCGTGAAGGACTACGTTGAAGAGTTGCTTGTTAATCTTTTAACCTTCATTTATACAATTAAATATCATGTGGGTTTTTATTGTCCCTTTTTACTTTATTTCACACTATTTTGGGATGAAACATGATACTTATACATCATACACATATAAACGTTTGAGACTTGTAAAGCACTTGCAATTCATATTTTTGTCATGGTTATTTGTGTTCTATAACCTTACTAGCTTATAACCTATGACATGAATTGCTATTTGTAATCTTTTCATATTATGTATGAAAACCTTGGAAACTCACCAACTATTTTTAGTTGACCTTTTATTTTTATCATGTTTCAGGAAAACCCCCAAGTTTGAAGTGAACTTTTGAAGCTTGTAATAATCTAGGATTTGGACCTAGTTAATGGAATAAAGAATTATGCTATGTTATGTTATGTTTGAACTTATTGCATATTTGAGACTTATGTTTGTAATTTCTTTTGAAACTATTAATATGAATATTTACATTTAAATATAGCGTTATGTGGCTGTGAACAATCGTAATCCCTCACATCTCGACGATTCCGCCGTCTAGGTTAGGGTGTGATAGATTGGTGTCAGAGCCCATAACTATAGGGATTTAGGTTATTAGACATGGTGACCTAGACTATAGTTGCATGAACCTCATAGAAAGATCCTTATACTTTTTGTTTACATATTGTTTGCATGCTACATAATGCTATGCCTTTTGTGCAACTTGATGCCTTAGCATAGGATTGCCTTATGTATCCTTAAAGCTTAGTTACTTGTCTCCTTAAACTTATCTTTGACTCTTTGACTCTCCCCGACAAATAATGGCTAATCTATGAAAATCTCATCAAGGTTTTGATTTCATAAACTAAAGAAATTTGTGTGACACATAAACACCTGTATTCTGGATTTCCTGACAAAAGGCCTTCGGGCTAAGGCAAACATATCGTATAAATCTCATTATGAGACCAGTTATGCTTACCTGAGGATTTCTGGGATGAGTGATAAACTATGGTCAATACACAAGTCTCTAAGGCAAATGGGTCAAATTACCTTGACGTGTCAACGATTCCAAATAGTAATGCGTTACCAAATGGAACCATCCTTTCTGTATCTTAAAAATCCTTGAATCCTTGAACTGGTTTATCATCAAAGTTTAAATATCTTCTCATTCTTAACCTACATAATGTTCCTTTTAATATTGAACTCATCCTACATTTCAACTCTTACGTTTAAACACCGTTATACGTTGAGCATTTCATGTAACTATCTTCATACCTGGACCAACGTGAACATGGATCTTAATATACCCAAAGATATTGGGAATCTAAACCAAATGGCCTTCAAAACTTTAAATCGTTACTTATGGTTTTCAAATTTTCTTAAGGATGTGTTCCATAACTAAAGACATGCAATGCTGTAAGGTGGAATTCTTATATCTCGGGATACTTTTTCTAGGCAAAGTGTAAATGGTGATTTGATTCGATCATTGAATCAATTTACTTGACTTGAAACCCTTGAGATGAGTGGTCACTTATAAGTACGCGTGTCTACAATAAGGTTATGGCTGACCTCATATCTTGACAAGTCCATGTATTCCCTTTGATTGTGAATCGAATGTTCACATCTCATTGTGATGTCGAATCATTTTTGTCCTTGATTTTGTCTTCCGATTCAAACCATCCAAGATTTGAACACCATCATAACAAATCCTGTTACCTCGAACTTTGACCTTAAATTTTGTAAGCATGATTTTCCTTTTGGTTACATTGATGTAACTTGAAATTTTCTGAATTTCTAAGTGATATTCTTTTCCTTTCGTTGTTAAGTCGAACCTTGAACTGTCTGCACCGTGGGAGATGCAAGAGTTTGTAAGTCAATCTATGACTAAGAACACTCGTACCTCCTAAACAATTCTAACTCGTCAAAACAAGGGTGATTCCCTTACTTTGATGGTTCTCTATTCGTTTTGATAAATAGTTTCCAATTGTGTGCTTTATGAAATTTCATCCCCTGGATTAGGGCAAATTCCTCATCCTGAGGATTGACTTCATTTATTCTCATTAGAACTTGCACTTCACAAATGACATGATCTCACCAAAATAGGATTGAAACCCGTACTTTGGTGACAAATGTCAATCTTCGATTATTTCTTGTTATTATGAAATTCAATCATCAAGATAGGCGTGAATTCCATACCTTGATGATAATATCATTCTTATGAATTGTATTTGTTCAAATGAGATGACCTCATCAAAGTAAGAGTAAATTCTGGATTTTGATGGAGAAGTTCATCTTGTTATATTTTGTTTTTGTAAGAACTTCACCGTTAAGATAGGAGTGATTTTCCTTACCTTAATGGTGAGTTACTTCGTCTTATTTTTGTGGATCTTTAACAATGAGTTGGGATCGAACTTTTGATTGGTAAATTAGTGGTCATACCTTGAGAATACACCATCAAGTTAGGAGTGAAAACCACACCTTGATGACTATTCTCATTTCTTGATCTTCAACTTACCATGTTTGTAATCAAGTGACGAGAATCATGTAGTAACTTAAAGGGTGAATCAATATTGGTGATTCGACCTATCAAGCCAAAGCATGATCTCTGAACTTGAAAGGAGACCCGATCGCTTTAGGTTGATTTTGATTCCAAGCTTGGAGCATGTAAATTCTTAAATCGATTTCTTTCCTTTTATCTTCATATTTTGACTCGATCTAGCTACATCGAACCATTTATTCCTTATTCATCGACTTTCATTTTGAGTTATCATCAAAACCTGATTGCGTGATGGTAGCTTTCCTAAACAATCTTTCTGCTAAAGATATTATCAACTTATGCTCATGTCTCTCTAGTCATATGAATATTCTCGACTGTACTTACGGGTTTGATGAATTACGTATGCAATCTGTATTTGAAAATTTGTTACCTTGTAAAACATGATTACAAATACCTTTCTTATTGACCGTGTCACTTCTTGAATCACTTTCGAACCCGTAACCTTGGAATCCTTAAAACTCTATTTTGATTTTTATCAACGAGACTCGTTATTAATTACATTGTGACGTCGAGGTTCATAAACCTTCGTAACTTGTAGTCATGGGTTTGGCATAAAGGAAAAGTCGTAACTTGGTATGTGTCCAAGTGTCTTACCTTCATATATGACAAGACCTAACATTCGTGATCCTATGGATCTCCTGTTTAACTTTTCTTTCAACTAAAATGCTTTTTATATTAGAGGTTATGATGACAATTAGTGCATTATAAACCGATTGACAAATCTCATATTGATTCTTGTGAGATAATGGGTCGAGAAAATTACTTGTATCTGTTTCAAATATTCGTATACCGTGGTATGACGTTAAAACATCGATCGTCATTTTGAACGACTGATTCATTTTTGTTTGTAATAATATTCTTAACCATCATCGTGAACTCATTCCAAGATCTTCGCATAGCATATTAATCTTAGACCGATGGTTGGTCAAATGAGAAATACATATTCACAAGATATGCGTTAAGGTCGTTTCATATGGTGACGTTTGGGATTCTTAAATTCTGACGGTTAACCTTTCTTATCATTGTGGGTCTTTTATTGATTTCTAGACATCACCTTACCACGAAATTATATCCTGGAAGTTGTGATACCATGGTAACTCGTTATCATTTCCAATGTTTCCTCTCAAAATGTCTCGTATTTCACTGGAAGAGTTCAAGTTGGCATGTATTATGTCAAGAGACTTGAAGAATTCCCTAAAGTGAAACATCTCATCTGTAATTAAACGTCTATCACTGTCCGTTCGTACGCTTATCTTTCATTTAAACCCTCTTGTTCGTTTAAGTTTCATTCTTAATTTCGGGATGAAATTCTTAAAAGTTGGGGAGACTGTAACATCTCGTATTTTCCCTATATTAAAAATTATCTTTGTTAAATCTTAAAAGGGCTTTTTATGCTATTTTGAAACTTTGAGGTTTGTTATACTTAATAATTAATTTGGTGATTAACAAATTAATTTAATAATGTATAATAATAACATTATAAGTGTTATAATGTTTACTTAATATTACAAAACTTAAAGTGATAATAATCTTAGAAATAATAATAATAATAATAAGGATAATAAAAATAATAACGACAATAACAAGTATTAATCTTGTAATAATATAAGTTTAATAAGTTAAAACTTATAAATAATAAGATTTGTACATGAAATAATAACAATTCTAAACTTCAGGGACTAAGTTGTAACTTAACTAAAACTAAAGCAAAACTTTAAATCTCTGGTGTTAACTCTTGGAAACCTCAGGGACCATTCGTGTAACTTGAGCACCCAAACCCCACCCCCCATTTCCTTCCCCCTTTTCTTCCCGAGTTCATGGCCGAAATCCCTCCACAATCGAGCACTAAATCACAATAATAATCGAATTAACTTCACACGAACAATCATCTAACTATATCTAATCGACTACCATTACCAATTTTATCTGAAAACACACGAAATCACAGCTGCTACCACTTCCTCGGTCGCGACCTGTAACTTAATGGGGATCCATGTTTAAAGCTTCCAAACACGAAATTGATAGAGGGCTTTGGGTCTAGTGTACCATCTAAAGCTTACTGTACGTTTAATTTGGTTATCACCATCATTTGGGCATCGATCGAGCACCAACTGGTCGCGGTTGTTCTTCGTTTCGTTCCAAGCCTCATTTCAAATCATTATCAGGTAATTAAATACATACAAACACTCGATTATACATAAAGAACAAAATCCCTATGATTGATTTCACTATCAAAGACGAAATTAGGTTCAATTTGGGATCGATCTGATTCTAGGGTTCATACGTTTGGGGATTTCCTTTTAATTGTGTTTTTAAGTATTAAGGACCATTGCCTAGCATGGCTGCGGCCCTGGTCTAACGGTTACATACACACATTCACTACCCGAGGTCCTGGGTTCGAACCCGGCAACCTCAATTCTTTTTTAAGGCTTTTTCAGCCTATAAAAAATAAAGAAAAATTTTTAAAAATTATAAAAAATTAATTTTGTAAGTTTTATTTTTTTAAGAAACCTAATTATTTCTAGTAAATTAATTCTTTAAATACTTTAATATATTTATTTTAATAAGTATTACACTTAGTTTAATTTTATAAATATAAACTTTAAATAATAGTTTAAACCACTAAATTATTAATTGTTGAAATATTAACTATATATATTATGGTTTAAATGATGGTTATTTAAACTATACTTAGACTTTATTACAAATGGTTTCTTTTATATTAAAACGATTAAATAGTATATTTCATTTCCATTAACTCAAAACAAAATCAAATATATTTTTAGTTGGACGTAATTATAAAAACCCCACAATTCCATTGAAACCCTAGTTCTCATTAGAACTTTAATATTATTATTAACGTAAAACTTGTAAATAATAAATATATATATAGGTATCTCGTGAAGGACTACGTTGAAGAGTTGCTTGTTAATCTTTTAACCTTCATTTATACAATTAAATATCATGTAAGCTTTCCTTGTCCCCTTTTTACTTTATTTCACACTATTTTAAGATGAAACATGATACTTATACATCATACACATATAAACGTTTGAGACTTGTAAAGCACTTGCAATTCATATTTTTGTCATGGTTATTTGTGTTCTATAACCTTACTAGCTTATAACCTATGACATGAATTGCTACTTGTAATCTTTTCATATTATGTATGAAAACCTTGGAAACTCACCAACTATTTTTAGTTGACCTTTTATTTTTATCATGTTTCAGGAAAACCCCCAAGTTTGAAGTGAACTTTTGAAGCTTGCAATAATCTAGGATTTGGACCTAGTTAATTGAATAAAGAATTATGCTATGTTATGTTATGTTTGAACTTATTGCATATTTGAGACTTATGTTTGTAATTTCTTTTGAAACTATTAATATGAATATTTACATTTAAATATAGCGTTATGTGGCTGTGAACAATCGTAATCCCTCACATCTCGACGATTCCGCCGTCTAGGTTAGGGTGTGATAGATTGGTGTCAGAGCCCATAACTATAGGGATTTAGGTTATTAGACATGGTGACCTAGACTATAGTTGCATGAACCTCATAGAAAGATCCTTATACTTTTTGTTTACATATTGTTTGCATGCTACATAATGCTATGCCTTTTGTGCAACTTGATGCCTTAGCATAGGATTGCCTTATGTATCCTTAAAGCTTAGTTACTTGTCTCCTTAAACTTATCTTTGACTCTTTGACTCTCCCCGACAAATAATGGCTAATCTATGAAAATCTCATCAAGGTTTTGATTTCATAAACTAAAGAAATTTGTGTGACACATAAACACCTGTATTCTGGATTTCCTGACAAAAGGCCTTCGGGCTAAGGCAAACATATCGTATAAATCTCATTATGAGACCAGTTATGCTTACCTGAGGATTTCTGGGATGAGTGATAAACTATGGTCAATACACAAGTCTCTAAGGCAAATGGGTCAAATTACCTTGACGTGTCAACGATTCCAAATAGTAATGCGTTACCAAATGGAACCATCCTTTCTGTATCTTAAAAATCCTTGAATCCTTGAACTGGTTTATCATCAAAGTTTAAATATCTTCTCATTCTTAACCTACATAATGTTCCTTTTAATATTGAACTCATCCTACATTTCAACTCTTACGTTTAAACACCGTTATACGTTGAGCATTTCATGTAACTATCTTCATACCTGGACCAACGTGAACATGGATCTTAATATACCCAAAGATATTGGGAATCTAAACCAAATGGCCTTCAAAACTTTAAATCGTTACTTATGGTTTTCAAATTTTCTTAAGGATGTGTTCCATAACTAAAGACATGCAATGCTGTAAGGTGGAATTCTTATATCTCGGGATACTTTTTCTAGGCAAAGTGTAAATGGTGATTTGATTCGATCATTGAATCAATTTACTTGACTTGAAACCCTTGAGATGAGTGGTCACTTATAAGTACGCGTGTCTACAATAAGGTTATGGCTGACCTCATATCTTGATAAGTCCATGTATTCCCTTTGATTGTGAATCGAATGTTCACATCTCATTGTGATGTCGAATCATTTTTGTCCTTGATTTCGTCTTCCGATTTAAACCATCCAAGATTTGAACACCATCATAAGAAGAGATAAATGTCCCCTTTTTTTCTAACTCACGCTGTAACTTTTTGTTTTTTTGCCTTCCCTCTTGTTTTCCGGGAAGACGAACCTGTATTTATAATAAAAAAACCTATACTTACAATATATATTAATAATAAATAAATAAACATGAAAATATAATACTTACCATCCAACTGATAGCTTCCGGGCCCGCCAAAAGGAGGAAGCGATGGATCCCTCGCGCCATCACCTCCATGGCTCATTACATCAGTCATGAGATGTAACAAAACAATCCAAAAAGATATCATGTCTGTAAAAATTATAAGATATACAACATAAAAATTAAAATAAGAATAAAGTTTTTAACTATAATAAGATATCATGTCTACAAAAGTTTTAGATTAAATATATACTTAATCGGAGTCTCTCTCATATACTTCAGTCTCGTTGTCAGACCTCTCAGTGTCATAATCAAAATCCTCTTCATCATAATCACCCTCGTCCTCAGACATCACATTAGCAGTAACATTTGGTGGATTAACTTCACTTGCAGTCTCGTCATCGATGACACAAGTAGAAATATTTTGAAAGTATTGGGTGAAGTCAATGAAAAGAACATTATTAGATGAAGAATGATTATGAACTACGTAAAGATCTTCTGCTAAGTCATTATTAACATTTTGAATGTTCTCCACGAGGCCATCATTGGATGGCGGTCGGTCCCAAATTTTATGATGATTAACATTCTTGACGACGCACCAGTGATTATTGTTTTGGTTTCTCTGAGAAGGTTCTCGAATGTAGAACACTTGTTTAGCTTGGGAAGCAAATATGAGTTGATCGTCTTTGTCCCATTCACTTTCGGTGTTGATACTGGTGATATTATTGTTGTATGAAACACCCCTTCGAGTATCGAACCATTTGCAACGAAATAAGACTGTGGAATACCCATTTGCATAGCATAACTCAATAACTCTTCAACTTGGCCATAATATTTCTCACCATTCTCACCCTCCACTAAAATACCGGAGTTTTGTGTTGTACGTTGCGTGTCACGTGCAAGTACCATAAACCCAACACCACTGACTATGCAAGCAGTGTAATTATAGGCTTTTATGTCACACCCCAACCTTGACGGCGGAAACGTCGAGATGTGAGAATTAAGATCGTTCACAGCCACATGATGCTATTATTAAATTCAAATATATTATTCATAAGTTTCAATAGTAACATTACAAACATAAGTCTCAAATAAAGAAATTAACAAGCATAATATGAAATATAACAAGCTCATTTATTTATTTAACTAGGTCCATTCCTATGTGTGAACAAGCTTCAAAACTAGCGATCAAACTTGAGTATTTCCTGAAACATGTTAAAAATAACAGGTCAATAATAATGTTGGTGAGATTTCCATAGTTTGCAATACATAAGTACATAAAAGATGACAATTTATGTTGTAAGTTAGAGAAAAAAGTAACTAGGGATGTAAGACAGAATGCACAATCAAACCTTGACAAAGTTTTACAAGTCTCAAACGTTAAAAGTATATACGATTAGCTAAGTGTACTTGGATTAACCAAGCAGGCTTGTCAGGCCCATAGATCTATGACATCACCAGGCTAGCAATAGTTAATGATTATACATATATTCGACATTACATGGTAGCTACAAAGATCAACTAACCACAACATACAAGTAAATTGCCATAAGTTTACAAGAATCAAACGTTTTACAAGTGCAACGATTATAAGGTAACATGTTTCATCCCAAAGTGTAAAAATATGAAAAAGGGGTATAGAAATACTCACATGGCAAATAAGTATAAGAATGATGATTAACAGAATATAATGATAAGCGTCGTTCCAAGGTAAACCGTCATAAGGCACCTAGTGATACATATTTATTTACAAGATTAAAGTTTGATTATATAAGTTTAATGTTTGAAAGAGAACTAGTGTTTCAATTGGAATTTGGGGGTTCATATAATAAAATAATGAATCGTTTATGTTTTAGTATTATAAAGATGTTATAAACCAATTAAGACCAAGACTAATTAAAAATGATACAACAATTTAATTTATTGATTTAATAATTATTTAAATTTTGATAAAAATAATTGATTGAATACTTAGTTAAACGACTTTAAAATTATTTTAAATCATTTTATAAAGTTTTTGAACTTTTAAATGATTTGTTATAAAGGTCTTATAATACAACACTTTAAAAATAAGAATAAAGTATAATAGAAGATTCTATTATTTTACAAGTTTCAAGAATTTAAATAAAAGTTTAAGGAATAATTTTATTAACTATTTATATATAACATGAATAGATGAATAACTAATATTTGAATAATTATTAAATAACTATTTGAATAATTAGTTATTTAACATGTAAAATTATTATGTCTTGATATAATCTAAGTTTGAATCATAATAGATTTTTAGCATTTAAATTACATAAAAGAATTAATAATGTTTTATAACCTTTGTTATTCTAAAACAAAATAATTAAATTTAAAATCATAAGTTCCAATACTTTTAAAATTAATTTAAAAATTTCTGAAACATTTTTATTAACAAAATAATTTTATTAGATTTATTATCATATTAATATTGTTTCTGAAATTTAAAATATACAAAATTGCTTTTTAAAAAAAAATAAAAGATGGAGGCTGGGTTCGAACCCCAGACCTCCGGTTACCTGTCACATCCCGGCGGAAGCGTGAACGAGACGGATGGAATGTGACTAGCTTTTATCAGAGTGCAGTGGTTTATATTAAATAAACACAGATATAATCAAAACATAATACATACATGCTTTTTATTACTTAATATTCGAGATTACATCTTTTTACATAATATATCAAAATTGATGTAATAAATTACAACTAAGTTACAACATGTCTAAAATCTACATAGACCCGTCCTACGACTTTGCCCCAACCATCATGAATCTCAAAGCTGAAATCAAAGGTGTTACTCATTTCCTGAAAAAGTACACTTAAACCAGTCAACAAAAATGTTGGTGAGAACATAGGTTTAATCCAAACAAATATTTTGTTGATGTGTCAATTACAATCAAACCCGCTCACAATATAATCATACTGTCATGAAATAATAAAAATCAGATAATATTACATCTTAACCCCCATTCGGTTAGATGTAGGAAAATAGTAGCAACCCTCATCCGGTTGGTAAAAATATCCTCCTAAGTAACGTTACCAATATTATTAACCGGTTCTTCATCCGAACTAATGGTTGTGTCGTTAATGATAGTAAGCAAACAAAATATTTTCAAAACAATACATCAACTCAACAGTATACTTTTCCCCCAAAACGTTACGGAATACCAAATGGTTGAAAATGGGGCTATGAACTCACCGTGTCTTCCCACTTGAACCTAACAAGATAGTTCACAGTGTCAGACAATACTTCAAATATTTTTTTTTCATTGACTGTAAAAGTCTAATAGAACACCTTCGAGTCTCCAAAATTATTAACTCATAATAGTTTGTGATTTATTCAAAAATCACACAAAATAGCTATTGAAGTTCAAAAATTTACAAATTTGGTAAAACATAATTTTGAACAACCTGTAACTTCTCATAATTTTCACAACTTCAAATCCCTCATAAATTATTTCCCATAAATCCCACAATATTCTCAATATTCATCATAATACCTTATGCTGTCCAATAAATCCTTAATATTTTATAGAATTTTTTCCAAAAAGTCAGTAACATCACATAATTTTTATAGAATCCAACTCTTGACAGATTATTTTTGTAAATTTCATAATATTCCCATAAATAGTTAAAAATAGCTTCTGTCCACGAAAAATTCTCAAAATTTTACATAAGACTTCCAAAATATAATCAAGAATTATAATTATTTCATAGTCCAAGTCATAACAGATTAGTTTCTGTAATTTTCACAATAATTGACATATTTAGTAAAAATATTCATACTGCTCCATAATTTATGAAAATAATATATTCTGTAGTACTTGCTTTAATATTTCATCTATGATTTTATCCAAATTTATTATGTACTTTAAGTATTTATTACAATTTATCTACTGCAGAACATATAAAAATTCGTATCTTAATCATAATAAGGGATAAAATTCTGAAATAATTCCAGAGGTTTTTATACCTCAAAATAATCATTTTGTAAATTTATCATAATTTTCCTGATTTCATTTCTATTTTTGATATTTTCTTCTATTTTCTATTATAAAATAATTTATATAAATTTGTTTTTACTTATCAAAATTTTATCAAAGTTTTCAGTTTATTATTTCAGATAAAAACAAGAATTTTCCATGTTTATTCCCACAATTGCTTTCATTTAATATTTACTTGATTTTTCTTAATAATTATGATATATGTTTTGTAAAATTCAAATATATCTTTCTAAATCATAAGTTTCTGAGTTTTGGAACTTATTATTCAAGATTTATGGTTTAAAGTTTCCCAAAATTGGTTTTGGGTGGTTAAGCCCTTTATATACATACATATCAATATGTATGTATATATATGTTTTGTTAGCATATATGTAACTACACCTTTTTATTCACCTTAGATGATGTGCTTGATGGTATTTCAACTCCTAGAATCCAAGGACAAGGCAGCGAGGATCATGGATGGTGGTGGATAATGATGGTTGTTGGTGGTGTGTGGTTGTTTTGTTGTTGTCGGGTTGTTGTTGTTGATGTTGTTGGTTGTTGTTTGTGTGGTACCCGAGAGTGAGAGAGCAGTTTGATGGTGGTGATGTTTGATGAACAAACCGAGGATGAGAGGGAATAGAAGGTGGCTGGAGGTGGTGGTGAAATGGTTGAGTGATGATGATGTGTGTATATAGATCCGAGAGAGGGAGAGCAAAGTGATGATGTTTGTTTAGGAGGTTTAGACTTTTATAAATGAAGCTTCAAAAGTCCCATGGATTTAAGCAATGCATGGATCGGTTTAGATGGATGACTCACCAAATGGTAGCTTAGGTGTCCTTGGATTCATTAGGAGGTGCCACATATCCTCCTAGCAATGATGAAGATTCATGTACCTCCATGGTGGTTTGAGGTGGCGGTTTGTGGCAATGGGTGTAAGAAACCGAGAGATGCATGAAAGTGTTTTCCAAATTGACCACCTAGCACTTCTAGTAATGATTATGGTGGAAATGGTGTGTGAACACAAGAAAAACCCGATGCATGGGTATGAAAGCAATAAATGGTGGTGATTTTAGTGAGATGCATGCATGTGTTCTTAGGATGTCCACCTAATCATCTAGTAATGATGATAGGTTGACTTAGGATCATAAGGTGGCACTTTGAGAAACAACCGAGAGGTGTTTTGGGTGTTGATGAAACTTAAGCTTCAAGTTTTCATTGAATTTTGTTTTAGTGAGGTGGTGAGAGGGAACAAAAGAACATGATAGCTAGTTCTATAAGGATAGAGTTTGACTTTTAGAGGTATGGCATTTGATGTAGGGTGATGGTTTTGGTTAGGTGTACCAAGAGGGTTTGGGTTTGGTGGTTTGGGTTGATGGTTTTCGATGGGTAGTAGTGGTTTGGGAATTGTTAGTCAATTGATGGTTTTAGTATTTTTAGTTTAGGTTTTTAAGTTTTGTTTGATTTGGTTATGTTTATTGATGTTTTAGTATGTATATATATACATTTTTACCATACCCAAATACAAGCATACTAAAGAATTTTTCCATGTATATATACATATGTAAACATGCTTACGTAAAATTTTGTATTTATATACTCGTACGTGTGGGTTTCGGCTATATAACATACATGCACACGAGAATTCTCAACTTACATATATGCATGCAAACATGCATACGTAAATTTTCATATATAAGCATGCATGCAACCATGCATAAGTATATCCGATTATAATTCTTGGTTGTAACGTAATAAAAATGAAGAAAATTTTTCGACGTAATATATATAATAATAAAATATTTTTAGGGTTGTCACATTACCAAATGAGAATGTTAACCGGTTGGGCTAGTAGCCCAGATCTGGTTTATAGCTTCCTCAAAATGTTTAAAACCCTTAATTGCAGAAACCCCAATTTTACTCAAGAACCCTAGAATGATCAAATCCAAAATTGAACATCAATTCGATGTTGTTAACCAAATCAACCATGGGGCTTTTGATCCTTGAATGATACCGAATGTGTGAGTGGTTTTAATTACCTGAAAGATGTTAGAATTCGATGAACGCGAATGAAGAACAAGTCGCGACCGAGGTGAAAGTGGTTCGAGTTGCAATCGTTGATATTATCCAAATTCGTTGAATAGAAAGCTTCCAATGGTCTTGATTAACGAAAACCCTCTGTCAATTTCAGTTATTATCGACAAAATGGTGATGAACACTAGCGTTGCAGTCGCGATGAGGAGGGGGGATTGTTCGAGAGATTTCAGAGTGTTTTAGGTAGATTTGAGTTCGACAATAGCTTAAGATTGGTTAAACGTTCGATCATGATACATTTAATTTGATTATTATTGAGTTTTAATGTTCGAACGGCTCTATGATTAAAAGCTTCGGTTACTCGGATTGTTTGGGATCCATAACCGTTGTTTTAACTCAATTAAAGGTCATAATTGGGTTCGAGTCATCCTCAAGAACCGGTTGGGGTGCGTTTGGGTCAAAACCGGCTTGGTCAAAACCGCGGCTCAAAGCCCGGTTTTTGGCTTTGCCGGAGCCGTGGCCGGCGACCGGAAGGTCTAGCCTGAAACACGGGTGAGAGACAGTGGGGTGGGAGTTGGGTTTTAGTTTTTTACAGTTTCAGTCCCTGCAGTTTTATTTTATTTAATTATCTCCAAAACTTTGGTTTTAACCCAATTTAAATTACGGTTTGGCCCCTAGGGTTTTAAAGTTCTATTATTTTATGTAGAAAACAAATAAATTCTAAGTTTTAACATAAAACTTATATTATTACAAGGTTAAGTATATTGTTTGTTATTATTATGATTATTATTATTATCATTATTATTATTATCGTTATTATTATTAGTTTTAGTACTATTTTTATTATTAATATTATTTAACATTTTAAGCTTGATTTAATGAAACCATTAACGAAATAATTAAAGGCGTTAACACATAAATCACCCATGAATTTCATAAATGGCAACAATGGTCTCTACAAGATTAAACAATGTTAACTTTTAATTAACGTAAAAGTACCGGATGTTACAGTCTCCCCAACTTAAAAGAATTTCGTCCCGAAATTAAGAATAAAACTTAAACGAACAGTAGACTTTATGATGAAAGATAAGTGTACTATTGGACTGTGACTGGCGTTTGATTACGGGTGAGATGCTTCGCTTTACGAACTATGGAATTTTACACGATGCAACCAAATTGAACTCTTCCAGTTGAATACGAAAGTTATCGGTAGACTAAATCTTTGAGATTTGACACATGAAACGTCGGAAAACTATTATGAGTTCCTGAGGTATATTAGACTTATGAGTCACACCACTCTCAACCTATAGAATGAAATTATGTAATAAGATGACGTCTTGAATCTCGTAATGGTATGAAAGTTTGACTGATGGAATTTAAGGATCCCAAGTGCCACTATATACAATGACACATGCTTAACGCATATCTTGTGAATATGTGTTGCTCCTTTGATCAAATCGTCAGATTAAGGATGATGCGATATGCTGAGATGTTGAGATGGGTTCTCTAAGATGATTAGTGATGCGGTGTGAAAGTATATATATTTTTGATAAAGAATTTTTTCGCACAGATTCAGTTTTAAATGGTTGTTACTACTACTAACTACACACACAAAAGGCAAGTGCACCTATCGTGAGGTAATATAGTAATGGTAAGAACCGAGTATCAATCCGTGGACACACTAAGACTACTCAACAATCCTTATAATTAACTATCAATTTTTGTTTAAGAGAATGATAAGTTGCATTGATGTAAATTAGGATTTCTTTAGGGTTTTAAACTAACAATAAAAATAAGAAATAAAGTAAAACAAGTTGAAACTTTTGGATTTAAGATCAGGGGATAAAGGCTATCATCCTAACTTGGATTACACTTATGTAATTGAAGTGGTGGTGTGATTAAAGATATTGAATAAAGTAATGGTGTTAACATTTATAAAGATGAGCTGGCACGATTTCTCGTCTATCCGCTCCGTAGTGACCAGGACCAACACAGGTTGAGATTTACTGCTTAGGTCAAGGCCTTAGTGATGTAGGTAAATCTTTTGTGTCCTTTTCGACATACGATTTCTGAAAACATAACTTAATGTAAGAAGAGAGTTGATCAAGTTCTATTCTGACATACCATTAATTTTAAAAACCATAACAATTACTGTAGATTTCTCAGACTAATAAAAGGGAACCCGTAAATGATCAGAAAGTTAAGGTCTTATGATTTCTAATAACCATCTCTAGTTAATTAGCCATAGTTGTTATGAATAAAAGTTGATCATACATTTTTCAACCGTGTATGACAATCACAATTACAAACCATAAACTTATAACCCCCCGTTCAAATGTAGGTGCTACCCATCGAAAGTTTTCCCAAGACCACCATAACGTTAACACAATATTTATCACACATTAATCCATCACAAATTACATAAGTTTCATTCAAGTAGGATGATAATAGGAGTTTAGCTCATAATGAGCTGTAATATAACAAACAACATAGAAGATAGATATGGATTCATTGATAAAATAGAACAATCAAACCAATGATCCATAATGGATGGTGTTTAGACAATCCCGAGCCTTTCCAAGTGTTGTATGCACCTCCCGAGCCTCCAAATAATCTTCAAGACTTGATTCCCGAGACAATTCTGCAGAGTATCACTCCCACCAAAAGCTTTCAAAATGATGAACTTGGACTTCTATTTATAGGCTTCCCCGAGTGTTTAAGCACGGCCCCGTGACAAAAAGGCACGGCCCCTTGTTAGTACAATGCTTACGAAAGTTGGTCGGATCGTACGCACAGGAGTTATCGGGCACGACCCCGTGACAAATGGGGCACGGCCCCGTGAAAGGGGGTATCACGACCCCGTGTTGATATGGGGCACGGCCCCGTGACTACTTTTGGGGAACAGTACTTTTGTCCTGTCAGATGTCCAATCACGGGGGTGTGCCAAATTAGCACGGGGTGTGTTTCAGGCAAGGCATGGGGGCGTGCTTAATGAGGCACGGCCCCATGCTTGGAGCTTTAAGCTTGAATTTCTTCAATTTCTTGTCCATTATGCTCCTTTTGTCCATCTTGCCCTTCACAACACCTGAAAACACAATTGAATGATTTTAAGTACATAAGCATCATATTTCGGGAGAAATCAAGGAATAAATGATGTGCTTTTGATAGTGTTTTTATGTATAATTTGGAGCACATCAAATATCCCCACACTTAAACTTTGCTTGTCCTCAAGCAAATCACTTAAAATGACAACTCCACCAAAAACCAAATAAAACAAAAGATAAATATGTCTTTCGGGAAATATGCAAGTAAAAATTATTTCATCCAAATGCAAACATTTTAAGCATGTATAGAATGATATCCTAGCAAGCAATGGGATTGTTAGTAAAGATTATAACCATGCAAAAATCCACACTCCTCACAAAACACACTCACGCTCGGCTGAATATATGGAGCCATACATAAGATGAAGTATGACTAATACGCTCAATTGCCTAGCATGAATACGTGTGGAATCATAAGCTTGCTAAGGGATCAATTCTCCACCTACTTAGATATTTACTTGCATAAATCATTAGGTCTTTGATGGGTTGTAACTTGGCTCGGGCTCGGGTGTGGAATGTTTGGAAAAAGTGGCTAAATGCTAAAGACGACGGTCTTGGTTTATTTTTCTAACATAAACTACAAGGAAAGCAGTAAAAAGTTCCCTATACAATACTTCAAGCCAGAAGGGATATGCTAACTTGAGGACTCGTTTAAGGTCAGATTGTCAAGACCATATTTTGCTTTTAGAAACCTTACTTCATCCTTTACCCGAAGATACACAAAACTATCCTTTCGTAAGGATCGTTCGGCTTGAAGCCTAATAGCACCCAATCGGATCAGTTCTGTGTATTCGTATTGGGACTCGGTTTGGTTCTTTTTGCATTTTCCATCGTGTGACCAATTTCCACAATTCGGGCATCTTTCGTATCTTTTTGCCCGTCTCTTTATGGCGCTCTTTGAAATTCCACAAAATGGCGAAACTTGTTCCTTTTTTCGCCATTTCTTTCTTGCGTCGTACGTGAGGTTGTAAATTTGTTCGCGGATTTCCGGGGAAGTCCCGGTTTTGCGTGATGAAGGCAACAAAGTAAATTAAAATCAAAAGAATGCATTCCAGTTCTTTTAGGTCTGTCGGTAAAAGACCAAATTTTTCTTTCTTTTTCTCTTTTCTCTTTTTTTTTAAAAACCAAAATCGTGTCTTTAACGAAAAATGGGTTTTGTTGAAGGCTTTTTGGTTGAGTGACTTGGTGATTCGGGTGATAAAAATAAAATGTTTAAGCTCAACGGGGCTAACTAAGGTTGACGTTCGGGTAGGGAAGATTAAAAGAAAATGATTGGGGCTTGAATGGTTAAGGGTTTCCTAATGCCTAACTCATTTTTATGCAGAAAATACTAATTAAGGTCTTGAAATGTATACCCAAAGCAAGTTCTAATCACACGTATCATGAGGTACTCTCAATTGAATCCAGAATGAAAGTAAAATTGCAAAGGTTTGCAAAAGCTGTTTAAGGCTCAAAAATAAACTCACAAATGGATGGAATTGGGTAAAAGTGTTTCATTTTGCATGATTACATATGTTTACTTGATTATTGCTTTTAAGGATATCATAAAAAATATTTTCAACTTTTATTTGGATTTCTCTTATTTACTTATTTATTTCCCGAAAACGTATATTTATAATTTGGCTTATCAAAAATTGTTTAAATTTTTGGCTTTGTGTCACAAAAATTAATGGTTAAGTGATTTTGTTAAAAATTTTCAATTTGGACATGTTTTTAGCAAAGTATTAAGTATGTGCCTCGATTAATCCCATCCCCACACTTAAAATTCACATTGTCCCCAATGTGATAGATAAATTAAAAAAAGGAATGGAAACGAGATACTCCCCAAAATATGATGAAGTCGACTTTTGCCTTTGCTTGCGAGAACCATCGGGATCACCTGAAATATCGTCCATTTATTGAAAACATTAAAATCCTAAACACATAAAATAAAAAGAAAATGACATAAAGTAAAGGATAGATTGGCACAAAACGACTGTGCCCGGCCCCTGAAAGTGATGTGGATTTTCAAGGGCTTTGTGGTGGGATATCCCCCCACTCATGATACATTCGGTTTCTAATGTACGTGACATCATTGCTCAGGTCGTCCACTCGAGAGTTCAGATTTTCGACGCGGTTGAAAGCTTGTTGCGCGTATTCGAATGATCTCCTTGCATGGTCACTGGTGGTCTGGATTGCTTCATAAAGGTCTAACATGGTCGGAAATTCTCGGCGTGTGAGCTGGAGGCCCCGCGTCTTCATGATGTGTTGGCATATCAAGGTCCATGATAATCTCCTCGGGATCTGCCGGATCCCAGATTTGTCCCTTCCTATCCATGAATCTCGGTTGTCTATTTGGTAAGGTTGTGATCATGTACATGCTTGTGCAAATGCTTAAGTCCAACAACCCTGGCATTACTCCTTCGGTTCCCTCCGTGTTACACCCATAACTCTCGTATAAGTTCAGGATCCAGCTTCCTCCAAACATTGGTGTCGGGCACCTGCAGTTGCATTCCTGGCAAACAAGTTACAAAACAAATACCTAATGTTGCATGGAAAATGATTAGTCATACAGAGTAAGATAAACAGGTCTCTCAAACTAACAACTCCCTCGCTTTGGCCACGAGCTGTTATCGAATGGCTAAGCAACCGATGTATGTATCGTAGCAACGGGTCCCGAATCTGACTACTCTTGGTTTTACTTGAGTTGAATGCCCCTGTTCCAATCTTCTCCCAAAATGCCTTTCTCATGGCGCCGCTTTCTGCGTCCCTACTTTCCTCATCTAGAAATGTATGATAAGCTGGCATTCCTGAGATTGCTTCCTCCTCCATTTCCTGTTCTGTATATATTCCCAGATAGACACCAAATAAAGCGATGGATATTTTTCGCCAATGTCCACCCAGCCTGAATGTAACTGCTTCCTCATCCCAAGGGTTGGAGTCTTTCATGCTGAATCTGAAAGATGCTAAAAATTCAAGAGTTAGTTCATAAATGGAAGGCCTGTTTTGTGAAAACAACCGCTTCCACAGAATACTCAATAAATTGTTGTATCTTTCGAGCTGTCCGACAGCTGTCAAGGTTTCTTCATCGGCTTGCAAATGCGACCTTTCAGCCCTTTGCAAGAGCCTTTGCAATCGATCACGACACCTTCTTTCACGGTTTCCACCAAATTGTAAGTATGGATGGTTCATGATCCTGAAATTTTGACAAATCAGTTAACATATACAAAACAGATTTTCGGAATAGTCTATTTATTTTAGGGACAAAAATTGATTTTCAAAAGCCACGTCACCCCTTTTTGTGAACTTGTGTTGAAAAACAGTTGACACGTTCGAAAAGTTTGTTAAACATGGGGGTGTGTCTCTTGAAACGTGGGGGTGCGGTTAACATTTTGAAGCATGAAATTTCAACTCAATCAAATGTGGTTTTGTCTGTAAATCCTTGATTAAGCATAAATTTGTTATTTTCTTGCTTGAAAAACCAAAGATTATACGTTAAACATTTTGAGCAATTGTTAATAATTCAAGACAAAAATATATAATGTTTCAACACTACTTGCCAATTCTCGTAACTTGAACATGATTAACAAAGAAATCACCACACATTATGAAGAAAGTCTTGTTAACACTAACGGGAAACATACTAATACTAATAACTAACTAATCAAACTAAACAACACTAATCAACTTTCAAGAGAACATAAACAAAGAGACATAAAGCATTCATAATTCCATAATATGTTTAAGCACAAGCTCTTACATATAATCATTAGGATTTCGGTTGTTTAGAGACCTAATCACCTAAATACATGCAAATGGCTATCATAATCATGGGAATTAGCATACTAACCTTTTGATTAAATCTCTTGAAAGAATGCTTGAAAATGTGAAGGAAGAAATGAAAAATGGTTACAAGATGAAGAGGATACGACTTGCAGGCCAAAATTTTGGGTTTTAACATTCATCATTGATGGGGAACAAGACAAAATGCTGAAACAAGTCAGATTGTGTTGAATTTTTGTTGTCACGGGGGCGTGCTATGTGGGCACGGGGCCGTGATTGCTTTATGCAGTTTTGGTTCAGTCTTTTGTTGTTCCGTTTTTCAATTTCGCGCGTTGCGTAATTTACCCGTCTAAGTTTTGACGTATCCAATTCATCAGAGAAGTTGCGGAATTAGTTCTAGAATTCAAATAAGCAAACCAAGCGACAATTACATTTTCCTATCTCCTACGATTACATAATACGTTAATAACCGGGAATCTGAAACTGCAAAACCAGACTCCTTAACGCGCACTAGCGCACATGACCCTTCACAAAATGCCTCTAGAAGAAGCCTCCACACATTTCATGTGGAAGGGTCGGGAGAGGGTAGTGCGAAGTGCGGTTGCTAAGTTCTGCAAGCCGACGATTGATGGAAACAAGCTCCTCGCTCATTTCCTGAACTTTCTGGATAAGTTTAGCCAAGCGTTGAGTTGCGGTGAGATTCATCTCCGTCAATTTCTTGATTAGCTCATGGAGCTTAAAGAAATACTCTTGAGTCGTTAGCTCTCTAGTTTCAGACCGGGGCTTCGTTGCAGGATTCCAATTGGAACTTCCTTGACTGGATTCTTTCATCCCTTCTTCGTGAGATTTTGAGCAGAAATGGGTGTGATGAAAGCTTGGAACAAGTGTGGTATTTATACACAGGTCTGCAAAGTTGATCACGGGGGCGTGCTTGGGTAGGCACGGCCCCGTGCTTGTCAGAAGTCGCCTTAAATTCGTCCTGTAACGTTCCAGAGTCGTCAGCGGAGATCGTGGAAAATATTTTTCAGAGTCACGGGGGCGTGCTTGGTGGGGCACGACCCCATGCTTGTGCTTGGGAGTCCTACAAAAAGCTAAAAATTTTAGACAAAATCTATGTACAAGTGCCGTGTTTTCGTTTCGGGTCTTCGGCGCGACCCTTCCCCACACTTAATCCTCGTCGGGGCGGAGGTGTAATTCCTCCGAGAAAATCTTGGTTGGCCCATCGTTATATGGCTTTAAACGATGTCCATTCACTTTGAAACTTAAACCGTCGTGGTTGTCAATTTCGATGGTACCATTTGGAAACACATTTTTAATCGTGTAAGGTCCAGACCAACGTGATTTTAACTGTCCGGGAAACAGACGTAAACGAGAGTTATACAGTAAGACACGTTCCCCCACATGAAATCGTTTAGTGCTCCTTAAACGAGAGTCGTGGAATTTCCTTGTCTTTTCCTTGTAAACCCTAGCGTTTTCGTAGGCTTGTTCTCTCAGTTCCTCTAGTTCATGGATTTGTAGAAATCGATTCTTTCTTGCAAGGCCTTGGTCTAGGTTTGCTGCTTTGAGTGCCCAATAGGCTTTATGTTCCAGTTCCACAGGTAGATGACACGACTTCCCATAAACGAGTTTAAACGGTGTTGTGCCAATGGGAGTCTTAAAGGCTGTTCGAAAAGCCCATAATGCATCGTCTAGCTTGGCAGACCAGTCCTTGTGATTTTGTCCTATGGTTTTTTCTAGGATTCGTTTGATACCTCGATTAGTGACTTCCGCTTGCCCATTCGCTTGTGGATGATAAGCGGTTGTAAAGCGATGGTTTACTCCATAACGAGCCATTGCTCTTTCGAGCTGGTTGTTACAAAAATGGGTTCCTCGATCACTAATCAAAGCCTTGGGGGTACCAAAATGAGAGAATAATTTCTTAAGGAATCTAACAACATTTCTTGCATCGTTGGTAGGCAGGGCTTGAGCTTCGGCCCATTTTGAGACATAATCAACTGCTACTAAGATGTAACGATTTCCAAATGATACCGGGAATGGCCCCATGAAATCAATACCCCATACATCAAATGTCCTCGCATACTTGAACGGGTTTCTGAGGCATCTCATCCCGTGTCGAGATGTTGGTTGCTCTTTGACATGCATCACAGGTGCGTACCATGTTGTGAGCATCCTTGAAGATCGTGGGCTAATAGAATCCAGAATCGAAGACCTTTTTGGCTGTTAGAGTTGCTCCATGGTGGCCTCCCGTGGGTCCTTCATGACAGTGCCTTAGGATCTGTTCCGCTTCACTTCCATACACGCATCTTCAATGAGTTGGTCCGCACCGATTCTGAATAGGTATGGATCTTCCCAATAGTAATGCTTAATATCAGTAAAGAATTTCTTCTTTTGCTGATAAGTTATTCCTTTGAGAAGGATTCCGCTTGCCAAATAGTTTGCGAAATCGGCAAACCAAGGATACTCATCGATTGAAGATTGGATGTTCAAAAGGAATTCGTGAGGAAAATTATCATTTATTTTGAATTCCTCGGTTTGTGGATGGTTCGAATCTTCAAGACGCGAAAGATGATCAGCCGCTAGATTTTCTGCTCCTTTCTTGTCACGAATCTCAATGTCGAATTCTTGAAGCAGAAGTATCCATCATATCAATCTCGGCTTTGCATCTTGTTTGTTGAACAGATAACGTAGGGCTGCATGATCGGTATAGACGACTGTTTTTGACAGGACTAGATACGAGCGGAATTTATCAAATGCGAAAACTACTGCGAGAAGTTCTTTCTCGGTGGTTGTGTAGTTTTCTTGTGTGTCGTTTAAGGTTTTGCTCGCATAGTGAGTTGGGTGGAATTGCTTGTCTTTCCTTTGTCCTAACACGGCTCCTACCGTAAAATCGCTTGCATCGCACATGAGTTCAAATGGTAACGTCCAATCTGGGGAAACCATAATTGGAGCGGTGACCAACCTATCTTTTAACAGATCAAATGTACTGATGCATTCGTTGGAAAACATGAATTTTGCATCTTTCTCAAGAAGTTGAGTCATCGGTCGTGCGATTTTTGAGAAGTCTTTAATGAAACGGCGATAGAATCCTGTGTGACCTAGGAAGCTTCTAATTTCTTTCACGGTTATGGGATATGGCAGTTTGGAAATAGTGTCAACTTTGGCTTGATCAACTTCGAGGCCTGCTCGAGAGATCTTGTGTCCCAACACTATTCTTTCAGTAACCATGAAATGACACTTTTCCCAATTTAGAACAAGGTTAGAGTCCTCGCATCTAACCATCATTTTTTCCAGGTTTTCAAGACATTGTTCGAATGAGTTTCCAAAGACTAGAAATCATCCATGAAAACTTCCATTGATTGTTCAATCATGTCATGAAAAATTGCTACCATGCATCTTTGAAATGTAGCAGGAGCATTACACAATCCAAAAGGCATTCGTCGATACGCAAACGTGCCATATGGATAAGTGAATGTCGTTTTCTCTTGATCTTCGGGAGCAATGGGAATTTGAAAGTACCCTGAGAAACCATCGAGGAAACAATAGAACATTTTTCCAGAGAGTCTCTCGAGCATTTGGTCAATGAAAGGTAAAGGAAAGTGATCCTTTCTTGTGGCGTCATTGAGTTTGCGATAATCGATGCAAACTCTCCATCCTGTAACCGTACGAGTTGGAATAAGCTCATTTTTTTGTTAGTTACCACAGTCATTCCTCCTTTCTTTGGAACAACTTGGACGGGACTGACCCAAGGCGAATCAGAAATAGGGTAAATCAAACCGGCATCTAGCAGTTTGATTACTTCTTTCTTCACCACCTCTTGCATGCTCGGATTTAAACGTCTTTGAGGTTGAATGGCGGATTTGAAGTCCTCCTCCATTAATATTTTGTGAGTGCAAAAGGATGGATTAATTCCCTTGATGTCCATGATTTTCCATGCAATTGCTCGTTTATGTGCCTTCAGCACATTGAGCAATTTATTCTTCTCATCTTTTGATAGGGCGGATGAGATTATGACAGGAAGCTGAGAGGTATTTTCAAGAAAAGCGTATTCGAGATGAGACGGAAGTTCTTTGAGTTCTAAAGCCGGAGGGTCTTCGATGGAAGGTTTGGCTTTAGGTTCTAATTCTTGATCGATGATCTCAAATGCTTCTTGACAAGATGATGTTTCGTCAACTTCGAGTTCTGGAATGATCTGGTGCTCACAGACGGGCTCAATGGTTTGGATTTCTATTAATTGAGTATCGCAAGCTTCAATTTGACGAGTGTTCTTCAGATGACAGCTTATGATTGAGTCGCAAACATCAATATAATAGAGTGAATCGTCATGATGTTGAGGATGTTTCATGGATTGTCCTATGTCAAATGTCACTTCCTCCTCATCCACTCGGAGTGTGAGTTTGCCGGTGCAAACATCAATGAGGGCTCGAGCGGTTGCTAAGAAAGGTCGACCTAAGATGAGAGGAACATTCTTATCCTCATCCATGTCGAGGATCACAAAATCAACGGGAAATACGAACTTGTCGATTTTAACTAAGAGATTTTCAACAATGCCCCTCGGATATTTGACAGAACGGTCAGCTAATTGAATGCTCATACGAGTAGGTCTAGGCTCACCTAAGTTTAACTTTTCAAAAACTGCATAAGGCATGAGGTTAATGCTAGCACCTAAATCGGCTAACGCGTTGCTGACAGAAAGATTTCTTATTAGGCAAGGTATGGTGAAACTCCCTGGATCAGTCATCTTTTGAGGTAGTTTGTTTTGAAGAACCGCTGAGCATTCCTCATTCAAAACTACATGTGATAACTCTTCCAGTTTCTTCTTGTTTGACAACACACCCTTTAAAAACTTAGCATAATTTGGCATTTGGGCTAAGGCTTCCACTAATGGCAGATTAATGTGGAGTTGCTTGAAAAATCCCAGAAATTTGCCATATTGTGCCTCCATTCGTTGTTGTCTCAGACGACCGGGATATGGAGGTGGTGGAACATAAGGTGGTGGTGGTACGTATTTCTTGGCTGGTTCTTCAATAATGACAGGTTGCTTTTGCTTGTCACTTGTATTACGTGGTGTCTCAAGTTCTATTTCTTCAAGGATGGGCTGTAATACAGGTGCATCACCTTGAGTGGTTTTGCCACTCCTTGTGGTGATGGCTTTGACTTGAGCATTGGGGTTTGTTACAATATTACTAGGCAAAGCACCTTGGGGTCTCGCAGATAGTTGTTGTGCTATCTGACCTACCTGGTTTTCAATGGTTTGCAATGATGCTTTGTTGCTTTTGATGTCAGCCTCGTTTCTTTGGAACCTTTCCTCGTTTCTTCGATCAGATTTCCGGATGTACTCATCTGTGGCTTGTGTGGTTAACAACAATTGCTGCAATAAATCTTCCATTGATGATGCTCCACGGTCTTGATTACTACTGCTTGGACCTTGATATGTTGGTTTCTGTTGTTGGTAAGGTGGCCTACGGTTGAATCCAGATGATGGTTGGTTGTTACCCGCTTCTCTGTAATTCGGATTGCTCCTCCAATTTGGGTTGTTGTTATATGAGTTGTTTGGGCCTCCTACGTAGTCAACATCTTCAATCATCATAATGCCTTGTGGACATTCATTGGTCTTGTGTGAGTTTCCACATGTGTTGCATCGTGTTGGAGTCTTTTTAAGTTCGGCTTGCAATTGTTTGAATCGTTTGGTTAAGGATTCTAACTGGGCTGTGATCAACGTCTTAGAGTCTAGTTGATGAATTCCTCTAGAGTTGATTTTGTTTCTCAAGGGATTGTAAGCAAAGCTCTTCTTAGCTGCCTTCTCTAGGGCTTGGTATGCTTCTGTTGGTGTGACACTTCCGAAATCTCCTCCCGCACTTTGGTCTACAGCTTGTTTGTGTGCTCCGCTGATTGCATCATAAAAAGTTTGACACTGCAGCCACAGATCAAGTTCGTGATGTGGGCATCTCCGAAGGAGACCTTTATATCTCTCCCACGCTGCGTGTAATGATTCATCATCATCTTGGCGAAAGCTTGTGATGCTGCTTCTCAATTTGGCAGTGCGATCGGGTGGAAAGTATTTCAACAGGAATTGTCAGCCATTTCCGCCCATGTGGTGATGGAACCAGGCGGAAGTGAATCAAGCCAGTCAATGGCTCGGCCGCGAAGTGAAAATGGAAAAAGTCGTAGTCTAATAGCATCGTCTGAACAGTTATTGATTTTGAATGTTGCACATATTTGAAGGAATCGTGAGATGTGAGCGTTAGGGTCTTCATCTTGCAATCCGTGAAACTGAACAGAGTTCTCTACGAGTTGGATAATACTAGACTTAATCTCGAAATTGTTGGCCGCTATTACTGGTTGGACAACACTAGACTCATAACCGTCGATTGATGGTGTGGCATAGTGCGTCATCTTCATTTCCTCGTCTTGATTAGCCATGTCTCCTTCGGATGGTGTATCTTCCGAGATGTCTTCTTCGATGATTGTTGCTGCTTGTTGCGGTCTTTCATGTAACCTTTGTCGGAAAAGTCGTTCAGGTTCCGAAAAGGTGAAACAAGTTCAGGACTAGACGAGTCGGACATACACTAACTTAAGGAAGCATAAACTAACTAAGGCTTAAAATGAATCAGGCAAATGTAACTAAACTAACTAAGGCAAACTAACTACAAAATTAAAATGAATTTGAACAAAAATATTAACAAAATATAAACAGGACAGTCAAAAATTTAGATTGTCTTTCAAACTTGCCGTGTGTCCCCGGGAACGGCGCCAAAAACTTGATGCGGTGTGAAAGTATATATATTTTTGATAAAGAATTTTTTTGCATAGATTCAGTTTTAAATGGTTGTTACTACTACTAACTACACACACAAAAGGCAAGTGCACCTATCGTGAGGTAATATAGTGATGGTAAGAACCGAGTATCAATCCGTGGACACACTAAGACTACTCAACAATCCTTATAATTAACTATCAATTTTTGTTTAAGAGAATGATAAGTTGCATTGATGTAAATTAGGGTTTCTTTGGGGTTTTAAACTAACAATAAAAATAAAAATAAAGTAAAACAAGTTGAAACTTTTGGATTTAAGATCAGGGGATAAAGGCTATCATCCTAACTTAGATTACACTTATGTAATTGTGATGAAGTGGTGGTGTGATTAAAGATATTGAATAAAGTAATGGTGTTAACATGAGCTGGCGCGATTTCTCGTCTATCCGCTCCGTAGTGACCAGGACCAACACAGGTTGAGATTTACTGCTTAGGTCAAGGCCCTAGTGATGTAGGTAAATCTTTTGTGTCCTTTTCGACATACGATTTCTGAAAACATAACTTAATGTAAGAAGAGAGTTGATCAAGTTCTATTCTAACATACCATTAATTTTAGAAAACCATAACAATTACTGTAGATTTCTCAGACTAATAAAAGGGAACCCATAAATGATCAGAAAGTTAAGGTCTTATGATTTCTAATAACCATCTCTAGTTAATTAGCCGTAGTTGTTATGAATAAAAGTTGATCATACGTTTTTCAACCGTATATGACAATCACAATTACAAACCATAAACTTATAACCCCCCGTTCAAATGTAGGTGCTACCCATCGAAAGTTTTCCCAAGACCACCATAATGTTAACACAATATTTATCACACCATTAATCCATCACAAATTACATAAGTTTCATCCAAGTAGGATGATAATAGGAGTTTAGCTCATAATGAGCTGTAATATAATAAATAACATAGAAGATAGATATGGATTCATTGATAAAATAGAACAATCAAACCAATGATCCACAATGGATGGTGTTTAGACAATCCGGAGCCTCTTCCAAGTGTTGTATGCACCTCCCGAGCCTCCAAATGATCTTCAAGACTTGATTCCCGAGACAATTCTGTAGAGTATCACTCCCACCAAAAGCTTTCAAAATGATGAACTTGGACTTCTATTTATAGGCTTCCCGGAGTGTTTAATGTAAGGCCCCGCTCCCGGGCACCTAACAGCTGGTCATTCATCGCACATAAAATATATTTGCATAAACTTAATAAAATCAAGGTAAAATATCGCAGCGGAATTTGAAAAGAGATACGTTCTCATTTCACCATAAAAGCTTTTACAATGCATTACATCGTTGACTGGGTTACAAAATACAAGCTTTCTTTACATTGCCTATCTTTACTATGATTGATGCTGAAGCATATGCGGGGATTTCTTAAGTAATCCCGTTTATGTGAATCCTCAACTGTCATAGGGTCATATACAGTGACCTCTATTATAAAAACATAAAATTTTTCATCATAAAGAAGATTCCTTAAGTAATTCCATACATCGGAACCCTTAGGGAACTCTTGACACTCTCATGCAACATACTTTGTTGCATGTATTATGCACCCGCACTTCCAGTGCGTGCAGCATTATCAAAGGAGAATGCCATCCCAAAAAGCTGAGTAGCCGCCTCGTGCCATCCCCAGCAACACTACCTGCCAACTGAAAACACAAAAAAAGTCAGCGTTGCTGAGTGAGTTCTAGTTTTATAATAAAAATATTATATTTCTATTGGAAACCATTCTTTCACATGATCATACATAATACATACACAGAGATAATATTCATTATTATCTTCATCATTCATTATACATCATCATCTTTAACTTCTCATATGGATCCTGTCAGGCTTTACCCACTTCATAGCCCTCGGCTATGATTGCTGTGGTCGAATGACAAGGATCCCGTTTCATTCTTACTTGCACATTGAATCCTGATGTACCAATACCATATGCTATACCCCGATCAGTCTAAGCTACTGGGCCATGAATCAATAGAGCGTATGCCACAGTAGCCTTAGCTACTGGGCCGTGAATCTAAGTGTATGCCACAGTACTAGTAGGTAAGCGGTAGAGGTACCATGACCATGGCCAATCACAAAGAAGGACCAATCGACTTATTCAATGTTTGCAAGACTTAATTCGTTCGTTTGTTAATGCATGTATTCATCATTTTATTACTCATTCATTCGTTCATTGATACATGCATTCATCATCGTATTCCTCTTTCATTATCTTTCACTTTACGTACATAATACTTCGTTCGTTCATCGTCATAATACATGAGTCGTGACAGATATACATACCTCATCATAAGGAACCCACACATATATCAATCGTACATCATCATACATGGCATCATACATACATAGCCTACATCAATAGTCATCTATAGGCACTTACAGGAACGTCCACGCAAGGACTTACTCCCGTATTTATCCTGAAAGCCGGGACTTGACTATGCATCTTCTCGGGCGTAACAGCTCTAATTGTCCCTCCTAAACCTTGGGGACTCATACTAACACATCATACAAACACATACAGGCCACAATCGTACCTTAAGCATACTACTCGTGATTATACCTCAAATAGGTCAAACATAAATAATTCCATAAACAGGTTTATATGTGTTCCAGCCCTAAAATCATTTAAAACAAGTAAATGAGGGGTCCTAGAAACTCACCTGTGCTTGGTAGGCAGCTTCTCAATCAAGCTTTAAAGACATGGGTCACACTACGCCGCCTGCAGATAAGTTAACACACAAAAGAGTTAATTTCTGCCTAATTTCGCTACTATGTTCTTTGATGGTTTCGCCCGTAATTTCGCCCATAATTTCACCGGGCGAATCAGCAGTTTCGCTGCTAGTTTCGCTGGGCAGCATTCTGCCAGTTTCGCTGGACAGATTCGCTACCTTGAGCGCTTCCCTAGTTTCGCAATGTCTAAGGATCAACCTGGGCATCAGCGAAGTTATCATAGAAACTACAGTTTCGCCCGAGCGAAAATGTAGTTTCGCTGCAGCGAAACTGTAGTCTCGCTGAAAATCCTCCTAGTTTGCTGGACGAACTTATAGATTCGCTGGATGAGTACTTAAATTCACAGAACGAGCTGAAATTTACGAATCAGCTCATTTTAACCCAAAAATCCAATCTTTTCCACCCAAACCTTGGGTTATCATCCAGGAACCTAAATCTAAGCTTCTTACCTGTTTTATTACCCTAAAACGTGCGTTTTCGGGCGATTCTTGCCACTTTTAAAACCCCAAAAACCTAAATCCGGGTTTTCACCAAATGGAGCAATTATACTACGTTTCTTACCTCGATTCTTGTTGTTTAGGAGTCCACGAACACCAGCCTTCGATTCTTGACCAACCGAGCCTCGATCCGACACTTTCTCTCTCTACACTTTCTCTCTCTACACTTTCTCTCTCTACACTTTCTCTCTCTAGAAATGGGTGTTGAGTGTAAATGAGAGTTGCCCTGCTGATCCATCTATATATATATATCCGGCGTTCCCGCGACCCCAAAATCGTTAAACTCGTGACCCGAAGGGTTAACTCGGTCTAACACCCACAATCATTTTATATTTATTAAATGGCTTTCGTCTGAGCCCACTATTATTACTTGACTCACTTAGAAAATTTCCGGGTGTTACAAGTCCACCCCCTTATTTAGGTTTCATCCCCGAAACCTGTTATTCCTCAAACAGATATGGGTAATGTTGTCGCATCTCTTCTTCCGTCTCCCACGTTGATTCGGATCCCTTCCTGTGCCTCCACTGTACACGCACAGAGGAACCACTTTATTTCGCAGCCGCTTCTGTTTTCTGTCAATGATTGCCACTGGTTGCTTCACATAATTGAGCCGTTCATCTACTTTGATATCCTCCAGTGGAACAATCATATCTTCATCGGCTAAACATTTTCTCAGATGAGATACGTGGAAGTTTGGGTGAATTCCACTCAACTCATCTGGCAATTCCAACCTATAGGCCACCTCTCCTACACGGGCAATGATTCGAAAGGGCCTATATACCGCAGGCTCAGTTTGCCCCGCTTTCGGAACCGAATGATCCCTTTCCAAGGTGAGACCTTCAACATGACTTGGTCACCAACCTTGAACTCTATCGGTCTTCGCCTCTTGTCAGCATACGACTTTTGTCTATCTTTCGCCGCCTTCATGAAGACTTTGATCTTTTCTAACTTCTCGGTCGTTGCTTCAACCACTTCGACACCTCCCAGTTCATTCTGCCCAATGTCTCCCCAACATACGGGCGTCCTACATTTCCTACCGTACAACATCTCGTAAGGTGGCATGCCGATGCTGGCATGATAACTGTTATTATACGAGAATTCTGCTAACGGTAAGTGATCATCCCAACTTCCTCTAAAATCGATCACGCACGCCCGAAGCATGTCTTCGAGTGTCTGGATCGTCCTCTCAGACTGACCGTCCGTCTGAGGGTGATATGCCGTACTGATATGTAGTCTCGTCCCCATCGCATCATGGAATCTCTTCCAGAATTTCGATGTAAAACGGGTGTCACGATCTGACACAATAGACACCGGCACACCATGACGAGCTACGATTTCTTTGATGAACAGATCCGCCAATCTTTCAGATGAATACGTCTCGCGGATCAGTAGGAAGTGGGCACTTTTCGTCAATCGATCGACTATCACCCATATAGCATCATACCCTTTCGGGGTACGTGGTAGCTTCGTGATGAAATCCATGGTGATGTGCTCCCACTTCCACTCGGGTATATCCAACAGTTGGATCTTCCCGTAAGGTTTCTGGTGCTCTGCCTTTACTTGTAAACAAGTCAGGCACTTGCTCATATATTCCACCACATCACGCTTCATACCCGGCCATCAATAATCTTTCTTCATGTCTTGGTACATCTTGGTAGCACCGGGTGAATGGAATATCGAGTCTTATGGGCCTCATCCATGATCTTTCCACATAGATCCCCATACCGAGGAATCCATATTCGCCCAAATCGGGTCTTAACACCAAGGGTGTTCTCACCCAGTTCTGTAACTAGACCTCTCATCCTTTCGGAGTTAAGACGATCTTCTTTCAAAGCCTTGTCTTCGAACTCCTTAACCTGCGTCATCACGTCGGAGGTCATAATTAGCTGATAAGCCTTCACCCGAATAGGCTCAGGCCTTTCCTTTCGGCTAAGGGCACCAGCCACCACGTTGGCTTTGCCCGGATGGTAGTGGATCTCACAATCATAGTATTTTATTAGCTCTAACCATCGCCTCTGCCTCATGTTTAGATCTTTCTGCTCGAAGAAGTACTTCAAGCTTTTGTGGTCTGTGAAGATGGTGCACTTCGTCCCGTATAGATAGTGCCGCCAAATCTTCAACGCGAAAACCACCGCAACTAGTTCTAGATCGTGTGTGGGATAGTTGACTTCGTGGGTCTTTAGTTGTCGAGATGCATAGGCTATTATCTTTCCACGTTGCATCAATACGCAACCTAGCCCAGAATAAGATGCGTCCGAATAGACCACTAAGTCCTCATTTCCCTCGGGCAATGTCAAGACAGGAGCTTGTGTCAGTCTCGTCTTCAACTCCTCAAAGGCATTCTCCTGTTCTCGACCCCACACGAACTTCACATCCTTACGAGTCAATTTTGTCAAAGGTGAGGCTATTTTTGAAAAGTCTTGAATAAATCTTCTATAGTAGCCCGCCAATCCCAAGAAGCTGCGAATCTCGGATGGCGTCTTTGGCGACTTCCATTGCATCACGGCCTCAACCTTTGCTGGGTCCACCATTATTCCCTGAGCATTTACCACGTGACCCAGAAATTGCAGCTCGCGTAACCAAAAAGCACACTTGGAGAACTTAGCATACAGTTTCTCCTTCCTCAAGGTCTCCATCACCTCCCGAATGTGACCGGCATGCTCTTCTTCGCTCCTGGAATAAATCAGTATATCATCGATAAACACAATTACTGATTTATCCAACATTGGCCGACACACTCGATTCATCAAATCCATAAAAGCAGCCGGCGCATTGGTCAAACCAAAAGACATGACAAGAAACTCGTAATGACCATAGCACGTACGAAAGGCTGTTTTAGGGATATCATGCTCCTTTACCTTCAGTTGATGGTAGCCCGATCGAAGATCTATCCTTGAAAACCAACTGGCGCCTTGAAGCTGATCAAACAGATCATCGATTCTCGGCAACGGATACCGATTCTTTATCGTCAATTTGTTCAACTCACGGTAGTCGATACACATTCTCATGCTACCGTCCTTCTTCTTCACAAACAAGACCGGAGCACCCCAAGGAGAGATACTCGGCCTAATAAAACCTTTATCGAGCAACTCTTGCAGTTGCTCCATCAACTCCTTCATCTCCGTCGGAGCCAAGCGATACGGTGCTTTTGCGACAGGTTGGGCACCCGGTATCAGGTCGATCTGGAACTCGATCTCTCGGTCAGGTGGCAATCCCGATAAGTCTTCGGGGAACACATCTGGAAAGTCATGCACGACTGGTACATCGGATAGTTGTGGTGTTGGCGTCTCTACATTCTTTACATAATATAAGTACGCGCTACATCCGCTCCTCATACACTTTCCCTCCACCGCCATCGAGATCACCTTCGGAATTGTCGTAACTCGATCGCCATATATTGTCACCGGACTTCCATCAGCCGCCGTCAGCCTAATCATTTTCCTTCGGCACACGATATTCGCTTCGTAGGTTGCTAACCAATCCATCCCTAATACTACATCAAATCCTCCTAGGGGCATCACATGTAACTTGGCAGCAAACCTATGACCTTCTAATTCTACGGCACAGTCCTCTATTACATTCGTAACCCTAGTGGATTTACCAATAGCAGTTTCTACATCAAAGGACTCATCAAGGCATTTACTCCTAACAGGCAGTTTAGCATAGAAGGTAGTAGAAATAAAACTCCTACTGGCACCCGAATCAAATAATACAGAGGCGAAAATTTGGTTTATCAGGAACGTACCAGACACAACATCAGGGTCCGTTCTAGCCTCCTCTTGCGTCATCGTGAACGCCCTGGCCTTTGCCCTCGGTGCTTCTCCTCCCGTCTTCTTCTCCCCTAAGCCCTCAGCCCTCGGCTTCTTGCAATCTCTGCTCATATGACCATTTTCCCCACAGTTAAAACACTTGCCCATCCGGTAATCCTTTGACATATGCCCTGCCTTCCTGCACCTGAAGCAGATGTTGGATCCCCACTTGCACTCCCCCGAGTGCTCTCTCCCACATTAGCCACACTTCCTCAACCCTGCTCCTGACACGACCACATGGCGGTCATCCACCCTTGCCTTCTTGTTACTTGTCGAGGTATCACCTCGACCAAACCTCTTTCCCTGCCAACTTTTCTCACCACCTCCCTTCTTACCACCCTCAGCCTTCACCACCCTAGCCCTTTCATCGTATAGCCTCCCAGCTAAATCCACTGCCGACCTAAAAGTACTTGGTCGGGCAGTAATCAAGTGCGTGCGGATGTCGGCCGGCAGCCCCTGAATATACCGGTTGATCTTCCGAGACACCGCGTCACCTGGACCGGCACTATTCTCGCCATCTCATTGAATTTGGTGGTGTACTGTTGGTGGGTCATCGTCCCCGCCTCCAACTGCAGGAACTCTCTCTCGACTTTGTCCATTTCCCGACGAGGACTGAACTCCTCGATCACCATCCTTCTCAACTTGGACCACTTCATTCTTTCGATGGCCCTGCTACCCTCGGCCTGGACTATGTTGTCCCACCAGCATAAGGCCGACCCCATGAAAGAGTGGGTAGCAAACTTCACCTTCTTGTCCTCCTGACAATCACTAATATCGAGGACAGCTTCCATTTCCCTCACCCATTGGTGAGCATCAGCCGCAGTGCCAGAACCGTCAATATAGGGGGCTTGCACCTCATGAATGCCCCGTAATTACAACCTCGTGTTGTCTCTCTTACCGGCTCCTCCTCCTCTTCCTCTTCATTATCAGATAGAACCGTTTCCGGCTCTTGTTGCTCCTGTCTTCCTGAGGACCTGTTCCTCTCTTTTCTTTCACCTTCCCTGACAGCCTTAATTACCTCGGTCACCACAGACGGTAAGATCGTCTGCATGATCTGATGTACTTCCTCAACCACTGCCTCTTTTACCGAGGCTCTCAAGTTAGCACTCTCATCTACCCCTTCCTGATGGGGAGTATCAGGTTCTTCATGAACCACTTTCTCCACCCTAGGTCTTCGTCTTGTGGCTCGTGGTTCAGCACCACGTCCGCCACCGCCTCCACCCCGGGAAGCATTGGAAGATCTACCACCAGCTATTTTCTACCTCACACTGAAAGATCGAAACACCAACACGGTCATTCAAGGAAATAGCTCAGTTTATGTCAAGCATAGTAAGTCTCTAATTACAGTGGCCAGTTGTGATTAGCCACATACTTTACTCTTCGTACCCTGAGCATTACCTTTCCTGACTACGTTAGTATCTAACTCTAACAGTAACACATACATCACATAACATGCGCACGTAATACTGGTTAACTTTAATAAAAATACCTGATGGCACGTAACTACTCAGATGGCATTCTCTTCCTTTCTGTCCCATTTTCAGTTCAAGTTTAGGTTTATTTTAAAAGTTTACCCGTTTCACTTAAACTTTGGCTCTGATACCAACTTGTAAGGCCCCGCTCCCGGGCACCTCACAGCTGGTCATTCATCGCACATAAAATATATATTTGCATAAACTTAATAAAATCAAGGTAAAATATCGCAGCGGAATTTGAAAAGAGATACGTTCTCATTTCACCATAAAGCTTTTACAATGCATTACATCGTTGACTGGGTTATAAATACAAGCTTTCTTTACATTGCCTATCTTTACTATGATTGATGCTGAAGCATATGAAACCGGGGATTTCTTAAGTAATCCCGTTTATGTGAATCCTCAACAGTCATAGGGTCATATACAGTGACCTCTATTATAAAAACATAAAATTTTTCATCATAAAGAAGATTCCTTAAATAATTCCGTACATCGGAACCCTTAGGGAACTCTTGACACTCTCATGCAACATACTTTGTTGCATGTATTATGCACCCGCACTTCTAGTGCGTGCAGCATTATCAAAAGGAGAATGCCATCCCAAAAGAGCTGAGTAGCCGCCTCGTGCCATCCCCAGCAACACTACCTGCCAACTGGAAACACATAAAAAGTCAGCGTTGCTGAGTGAGTTCTAGTTTTATAATAAACATATTATATTTCTATTGGAAACCATTCTTTCACATGATCATACATCATACGTACACAGAGATAATATTCATTATTATCTTCATCATTCGTTATACATCATCATCTTTAACTTCTCATATGGATCCTGTCAGGCTTTACCCACTTCATAGCCCTCGGCTATGATTGCTGTGGTCGAATGACAAGGATCCCGTTTCATTCTTACTTGCACATTGAATCCTGATGTACCAATACCATATGCTATACCCCGATCAGTCTTAGCTACTGGGCCGTGAATCAATAGAGCGTATGCCACAGTAGCCTTAGCTACTGGGCCGTGAATCTAAGCGTATGCCACAGTACTAGTAGGTAAGCGGTAGAGGTACCATGACCATGGCCAATCACAAAGAAGGACCAATCGACTTATTCAATGTTTGCAAGACTTAATTCGTTCGTTCGTTAATGCATGTATTCATCATTTTATTACTCATTCATTCGTTCATTGATACATGCATTCATCATCGTATTCCTCTTTCATTATCTTTCACTTTACGTACATAATACTTCGTTCGTTCATCGTCATAATACATGAGTCGTGACAGATATACATACCTCATCATAAGGAACCCACACATATATCAATCGTACATCATCATACATGGCATCATACATACATAGCCTACATCAATAGTCATCTATAGGCACTTACAGGAACGTCCATGCAAGGACTTACTCCCGCATTTATCCCGAAAGCCGGGACTTGACTATGCATCTTCTCGGGCGTAACAGCTCTAATTGTCCCTCCTAAATTTTGGGGACTCATACTAACACATCATACAAACACATACAGCCACAATCGTACCTTAAGCATACTACTAGTGATTATACCTGAAATAGGTCAAACATAAATAATTCCATAAACAGGTTTATATGTGTTCCAGCCCTAAAATCATTTAAACAAGTAAATGAGGGGTCCTAGAAACTCACTTGTGCTTGGTAGGCAGCTTCTCAATCAATCTTTAAAGACGTGGGTCACACTACGCCGCCTGCAGATAAGTTAACACTCAAAAGAGTTAATTTCTGCCTAATTTCGCTACTAAGTTCGCTGATTGTTTCGCCCGTAATTTCGCCCGTAATTTCGCCCATAATTTCGCCGGGCGAATCAGCAGTTTCGCTGCTAGTTTCGCTGGGCAGCATTCTGCCAGTTTCGCTGGACAGATTCGCTACCTTGAGCGCCTAACTTTCGTTGGAATTTCCCAGTTTCGCAATGTCTAAGGATCAACCTGGGCATCAGCGAAGTTATCATAGAAACTATAGTTTCGCCCAAGCCAAAATGTAGTTTCGCCGCAGCGAAACTGTAGTCTCGCTGAAAATCCTCCTAGTTTGCTGGACGAACTTATAGATTCGCTGGATGAGTACTTAAATTCGCAGAACGAGCTGAAATTTACGAATCAGCTCATTTTAACCCAAAAATCCAATCTTTTCCACCCAAACCCTTGGGTTATCATCCAGGAACCTAAATCTAAACTTCTTACATGTTTTATTACCCTAAAACGTGCGTTTTTGGGCGATTCTTGCCACTTTTAAAACCCCAAAAACTCAAATCCGGGTTTTCACCAAATGGAGCAATTATACTACATTTCTTACCTCGATTCTTGTTGTTTAGGAGTCCACGAACACCAGCCTTCGATTCTTGACCAACCGAGCCTCGATCCGACACTTTCTCTCTCTACACTTTCTCTCTCTAGAAATGGGTGTTGAGTGCAAATGAGAGTTGCCCAGCTGATCCATCTATATATATATATCCGGCGTTCCCGCGACCCCAAACTCGTTAAACTCGTGACCCGAAGGGTTAACTCGGTCTAACACCCACAATCATTTTATATTTATTAAATGGCTTTCGTCTGAGCCCACTATTATTACTTGACTCACTTAGAAAAATTTCCGGGTGTTACATTTAAGCACGGCCCCGTGACAAAAAGGCACGGCCCCTTGTTAGTACAATGCTTACGAAAGTTGGTCGGATCGTACGCACAGGAGTTATCGGGCACGGCCCCGTGACAAATGGGCACGGCCCCGTGAAAGGGGGTATCACGGCCCCGTGTTGATATGGGGCATGGCCCCGTGACTACTTTTGGGGAACAGTACTTTTGTCCTGTCAGATGTCCAATCACGGGGGTGTGCCAAATTAGCACGGGGGTGTGTTTCAGGCAAGGCATGGGGGCGTGCTTAATGAGGCATGACCCCATGCTTGGAGCTTTAAGCTTGAATTTCTTCAATTTCTTGTCCATTATGCTCCTTTTGTCCATCTTGCCCTTCACAACACCTGAAAACACAATTGAATGATTTTAAGTACATAAGCATCATATTTCGGGAGAAATCAAGGAATAAATGATGTGCTTTTGATAGTGTTTTTATGTATAATTTGGAGCACATCAATTAGAGACATTGCTAATAACAAAAAGTGAATCGATCATCAAACTCAACGATCGATGTTTAACTACACATTATGATAACCGACTATTTGAGGTAGGTACAAGTCAATTTCTTGACTCGTTATCTCATGTAAGTCAGTATGAAATGGAACAGAGATGTCGTTCATGATCGGATTAGAATTTAGATAATTAAGAATTTTGATAATAAGGACGATCACAAATAGCCTTCCAGGTACGGCTTGCACAAGCGGTTCATCAAACCCGTGAACATAACCGTACATCGATATAATCAGAAAGGCATAACTTTATAATGGCTTTATCTTGTACGAAGGATCATTTTAGGAGTGTTATCATCGTGCAATTAGGTGTTGATGATAACCCGAAGAAAAATCGATAAGTAAGAAGTAAAAGGTTTCAAGAAGCTATATCAAACGACACATTGAAACATAAAAGCGTGAGAGAAGAAATCGATTTAAAATTCAAATGTTCTAGGCTTGGAATTAGGGTTACCCTAAAGTGACAACGACCCCTTTTGAGTTCAAGATTCATGCTTTAGCTTGACTGGCTGGAACACTATCGTCGATAAATCAGATAATGGTGTTCACCCTTCAAGTTATTACATGTTTCTTGTCAATTGAAGTTTTAAAACCTTGGTAAGTTTGAGATCAAGGAATGGAAATAGTCATCAAGATATGGTTATCACTCCTAGCTTGGTGGTGCTTTTCCCAAAGTATGACTCTTAACTACCAAATGAGAGATTGGTCCTAACTCATTGTTAAGGATCTACAAGAATAAAATGTGGTAACTTACCATTAAGGTAAGGATAATCACTCCTATCTTAACGGTGAAGTTTTATAGAAACAAAATATAACAAAATGAAAAACTTCATCAAAATACAGTATTCACTTCTACTTTGATGAGGTCATTTCATTTGAGGAAAATACCATCTATAAACTTTTTAAACGGGTGAAATTATCATCAAGGTATGGATTCCACGCCTATCTTGATGATTGAATTTCATAATAACAAGAAAACAATCAAGAATTTACCCTTGTCACCAAAGTACAGGATTCAATCCTATTTTGGTGAGGTCATTTCATTCGTGAAATACAAGTTCCAAAGGGAAATGATTGAACTTGTCCTCAAAACAAAGAAATCACCCCGATTCTGAGAACGAGATTTCATAAAACACACAATAAAAAATTGAAAACCGTCATCGAGATACGAAATTTGACTCCTATTTCAAGGAGGTAATTCCACTGACAAAATACGAATTCGTAAGAACAAGAAGGAGAAATAGTAATCAAGGTAAGAGGTTCACTTCTGTCTTGATGATGAAATTTCATAAGAACAATAATGACGAATGGAAAATCATCACCAAAGTAAGGGAGTCACCCCTGTTTTGATGAGATAGGATCATTTAGGAGATACGAGTGTCCTTTAGTCATAAGTTGACTTGCGGACTCTTGCATTGCATACGATGCAAAACGGTTAGAATATGTTACAAAGCTTGACTTAGCAAACGAAGAGATTATCTGCTAGAAATTCAGAAACTTCCAATTACATCGATGTAACATTAACAGGAATAGAAAATCAGGCATGCTAGGACTAAGGTTGAAGTTCGGGATAACAGAGTCAATCGTAATGGGTTCTCAAATCTTGAATGGTTTAAGTCAGGAAAACAAGATCAATGACGGGAATGATTCAACGCAACAATGAGATGTAAACATTCGGTTCAAAATAAAAAGAAAGTGCGTTGACTTCTCAAAGTGTTACATCAACCACAACTTTACGAAAAACACGCGTACGTATAAGTGAACACCCATCTCATGAGTTCTAGGTCAGTGTAACACCCGAAAGTTTTACTTTTTGAAGTGATATGCGACTGAGTCTCAGTCGCATGGAATTCATGCGACTGGGGGTTCAATCGCATGATGCTCGGACGATTGAAGCTCAACCGTACGACTGGAGTTCAATCGCACGACTGAAGGATCAACCGCATGGAACTCATGCGACTGGAGGTCCAGTCGCATGGTGTTCATGCGACTGAAGGTCCAGTCGCCCCTGGACTTTGGGCGACTGGGTTGTACCTATAAAAGAGGGTAGCTCTCTTCTCCTCCCAACACTTACATTTTTCAGTCGGGAGAAAGGGCAGAGAGCGAGAGAACAGAGAAAGAAGAGAAAGAAAGGGAGAACGTGGTGATTCGGACACGAGATTTGTCAAGAAGCTAGCCAAATCAAAGCTCTTCATCTTCTCCTTGATAATGTGAGTTCTAGAACCCCTCATTTACTTGTTTTCATACGATTTTGGGGCTGGACCACATATAAACCCTATTTTTAAATAGTGTGTATGTTTGACCCATTTGGGTGAAATCTTGGGTAACGTGTTTATGGTACGAATTAGGACTTGCACTAGCTTGTATAATGTCCTAGTATGATTCCCTGAGGTTTAAGATGGCTAATTTGGGCTAGAAATGAGGTTGGAAGGGTTTGAGACCCGTAGGTCGTGGCTGCAGTTCGTGATGAACTCCAGTCGCTGCCCAGTTAGGGTTATGCGACTGGAGGGCCAGTCGCACGACTGAGGAAAACGGATGTTCAATCGTACGATTAGGGTTCAGTCGTGCGGATGGGGCTCAATCGCCCGATAGACCATACGACTGAGGGATTCGGTCGCATAGGTCCATTCGCATGATAGTTTAGTCGTACGTATAAGGTTAATCGCCTAATAGTCCATTCGTACGATAGGAGGTTCATTCGCACGAATGTAAGTCCAGTCGCCTGATTGCCCAGTCGCACGACCCAGTCGCATGGAGGCCATGCGACTGTGGTATGTTCAATCGCCCACATAGGACTGATGTGAATGAGGATGCAGGTGCACGTACGATGTAAACATGATAAGTATGATGTTGCCCTATATGATGGTTATGACTGATGATTTGTAGATGTTTATGTTCCTTATGACTATGTATGTTTATCTTTCCGAAACTTTACGAATAATGAGAATGAATGAATGAAGTATTATGTAAAGTGAAAGATAATGAAAGAGGAACACGATGATGAATGCATGTATTAACGAACGAACGAAAAGAAGAATGATGACGAATACATGCATTAACGAACGAACGAATTATGTCTTGCAAGCATTGAATAAGTCGATTGGTCCTTCTCTGTGATTGACCATGGTCATGGTACCTCTACCGCTTACCCCTAGTACTGTGGCATACGCTTAGATTCACGGCCCAGTAGCTAAGGCCACTGTGGCATACGCTCTATTGATTCACGGCCCAGTAGCTAAGACGATCGGTGTATAGCATATGGTATTGGTACATCAGAATTCAATGTGCAAGTAAGGATGAAACGGGATCCTTGTCATTCGACCACAATAATCATAGCCGAGTGCTATGAAGTGGGTAAAGTCCGACAGGATCCATATGAGAAGTTAAAGATAACGATGTATAACGAATGATGAAGATAATAATGAATATTATCTCTGTGTACGTATGAATGAACGTAAAGAATGTATGCAAGAACGTGAACGAGAACGATGAATGGTACACGAATGAAAGTTAATGAACTAATGATGATAAAGTAACAATATTATCTAAGTGTACGTATGATGTATGACCGCATGTATGAAAAGACAGTTTAACAAGTAAAAGTATGTTTTATTATAAAACTAGAACTCACTCAGCAACGCTGACTTTTTTATGTGTTTCCAGTTGGCAGGTAGGGTTGCTGGGGATGGTACGAGGCGGCTACTCAGACCTTTTGGGATGGCATTCTCCTTTTGATAATGCTGCAACGTCATGTGTTATGGGCCCATGATGCACGCAACACATTATGTTGCATGCCGTCAGGAGATTCCTTAGGGTTCCGATGTACGGGACTACTTAAGGAAATCTCCTTTATGATGAAAAATATTATGTTTTTATAATAGAGGTCACTGTTTATGACCCTATGATTGTTGAGGATTCACATAAACGAGATTATCCTCGGTTTCATATGCTTCAGCAACAATCATAGTAAAAGTTAGGCATTTTAAAGAAGGCTTGTATTTTGTATTTAAATCACGATGTAATGCATTGTAAAAGCTTTCATGATGTAATGAGAATGACCAACTTTATAATTTCCGATGCGTTATGCTATTATGTTTATATCAAATGTATGTTTTATGTGTGATGACGACCAACTGTGAGGTGCCCGGGAACGGGGCCTTACAAGTTGGTATCAGAGCCAAAGTTTAAGTGAAATGGGTAAATTTTCAAAATAAATCTAAACTTAAACTGAAAATGGGACAGAAAAAGGGAAGAATGCCATCTGAGTAGCTGCGTGCCATCAGGTATTTTCTTAAAGTTAATCATGATTACGTGCGCATGATATGTGTTTATGTGTACTGTTAGACTTAGATACTAATGTAGTCAGGACAGGTAATGCTCGGGGTGCGAAGAGTAAAGTAAGTGGCTAATCACAACTGGCCACTGTAATTAGGGACTTACTATACTTAACATAAACTGAGCTATTTCCTTGAATGACCGTGTTGGTGTTTGAATCTTTCAGTGTGATAGAAGATGGTCGGTGGTAGATCATCTAAAGCTTCACGTGGTGGTGGACGTGGTGCTGAACCGCGTGCCACGAGAGGAAGACCTAGGGTAGAGAAGGTAGTTCATGAGGAAACCGAGACCCCTCATCAGGAGGATGCAGACGAAAGCGCCAACTTGAGAGCCTCGGTAAAAGAGGCAGTGGTTGAAGAAGTGCACCAGGTCATGCAAACAATCTTACCGTCTGTAGTGACCGAAGTGATTAAAGCTGTCAGAGAAGGTGATAGAAGAGAAAGGAATAGGTCCTCAAGAAGACAGCAACGAACAGAGCCGGAAACGGTTCTATCTGATGATGAAGAGGAAGAGGAGAAGAGCAGGTACGGGAGACAACACGAGGTTGTAACTACGGGGCATTTATGAGGTGCAAGCCCCCGACTTTTGATGGTTCAGGTACTGCTGCTGATGCTCACCAATGGGTGAGAGAAATGGAGGTGTCCTCGATATTAGTGATTGCCAGGAGGACAAGAAGGTGAAGTTTGCTACCCACTCTTTCACAGGGTCGGCTTTGTGCTGGTGGGACAATATAGTCCAAGCCGAGGGTAGCAGGGCCATAGGGAAGATGAAGTGGGCTGAGTTAAAAAGGATGGTGATCGAGGAGTTCAGTCCTCGTCGGAAATGGACAGAGTTAGAGAGAGTTCCTGCAGTTGGAGGCGGGGACGATGACCCACCAACAATACACCACCAAGTTTAACGAAATGGCGGGGTTGGTGCCAGAGCAGGTGACGCCGGTGTCTCGAAAGATCAACCGGTACATTCAGGGGCTGCTAGCTGAAATTCGTTGGCATTTGATTTCAGCTCGACCGAGCACTTTCAGGTCGGCAGTGGATTTGGCGGGTAGGTTATACGATGAACGGCTGCGTTGGTAAAGGCTGAGGGTAGTAAGAAGGGAGGTGGAGAGAGAAGCTGGCAGGGGAAGAGGTTTGGTCGAGGTGATACTTCGACGAGCAACAAGAAGGCAAGGGTGGATGACCGCCGTGTGGTCATGTCTGGAGCTGGGGTGAGGAAGTGTGGTAAGTGTGGAAGGGAGCACTCAGGGGAGTGCAAGTGGGGATCCAACATCTGTTTCAGGTGCGGGAAGACAGGGCATATGTCAAAGGATTGCCGGATGGGCAAGTGTTTTAACTATGGGGAAAGTGGTCATATGAGCAGAGACTGTAAGAAGCCTAGGGCCGAGGCTTTAGGGGTAAAGAAGACGGGAAGTGAAGGTCCGAGAGCAAGCGCCAGGGCATTCACAATGACGCAGGAAGAGGCTAGGACGGACCCCGATGTAGTGTCCGGTACGTTTCTGGTGAACCAAACTCTAGCCTCTGTATTATTTGATTCGGGTGCAGGTAGGAGTTTTATTTCTGCTGTTTTCTGTGCCAAATTGCCCGTTAGTAGTAGACGTGTGGATATACCGTTTGATGTAGAGACTGCTATAGGTAAAACTACCAGGATTTCCGAGGTAATAGAGGGTTGTGATGTGGAATTAGAGGGCCACAAATTTCCGGTTAGACCGTTTGCGATGACGTTGGGTGGTTTCGATTTGGTGCTTGGAATGGATTGGTTGTCGGATTTTGAGGCAAACATTGTGTGTCGCAAGAAGATGATCAATTTGACAGCGCCCGACGGTAGTTCAGTGACAGTTTATGGTGATCGGGTTACTACAATTCCGAAGGTGATCTCAATGGCGGTGGCGGGGAAATGTATGAGGCGTGGATGTAGCGCCTTCTTATGCTATGTAAAGGATGTAGAAACGCCAACACCACAACTATCGAATGTTCCGGTTGTGCGTGAGTTTCCAGATGTGTTCCCGGAAGACTTATCGGGATTACCACCTGACAGAGAGATCGAGTTCCAGATTGATCTGATACCAGGCGCCCAACCTGTTGCCAAGGCACCATATCGATTGGCCCCGACGGAGATGAAAGAGTTGATGGGGCAGTTACAAGAGCTGCTGGATAAGGGGTTTATTAGGCCGAGTATCTCACCTTGGGGTGCTCCGGTCCTGTTTGTAAAGAAGAAAGACGGTAGTATGAGGATGTGCATCGACTACCGCGAGTTGAATAAGTTGACGGTAAAGAACAGATACCCCTTGCCGAGGATCGACGACTTGTTTGATCAACTTCAGGGTGCTAGTTGGTTTTCACGAATAGATCTTCGATCAGGCTACCATCAACTGAAGGTGAAGGAGCAGGATATCCCTAAAACAGCTTTTCGTACGCGCTACGGTCACTATGAGTTCTTTGTCATGTCTTTTGGTTTGACCAATGCGCCAGCTGCTTTTATGGATCTGATGAACAGGGTGTGCCGGCCGATGTTGGATAAATCAGTGATTGTATTCATTGATGATATCCTGATTTATTCAAAGAGTGAGACCGAGCATGCCGGCCACGTTCGAGAAGTTCTGGAGACGTTAAAAAGGAGAAGTTGTATGCTAAGTTCTCCAAGTGCGCATTTTGGTTGCGTGAAGTTCAATTTCTGGGTCACGTGGTTAATCCGGAGGGGATTATGGTCGATCCGGCAAAAGTAGAAGCAGTAATGCAGTGGAAGTCTCCAAAGACCCGTCTGAGATTCGAAGTTTCTTAGGTTTGGCGGGTTATTACCGAAGATTCATTCAAGACTTCTCCAAGATTGCTTCTCCATTGACCAAGTTGACCCGGAAGGATGTAAAGTTTGTATGGGGTCAAGCTCAGGAAAAGGCGTTTGAAGAACTGAAGACGAGATTGACCCAAGCTCCTTTCTGTCATTACTCGAGAGAAGCGAAGATCTGGTGGTTTACTCTGATGCTTCTTATTCGGGATTGGGATGCGTGTTGATGCAGAGGGGAAGGATTATAGCTTATGCATCCCGGCAGTTGAAGGTCCATGAGGTTAATTACCCTACTCATGACTTGGAGCTAGCAGCTGTGGTCTTTGCATTGAAGATTTGGAGGCACTATCTCTACGGAACGAAGTGCACCATCTTTACCGACCACAAAAGCTTGAAGTACTTCTTCGAGCAAAAAGATCTGAATATGGGGCAACGGCGATGGTTGGAGCTTATAAAGGATTATGATTGTGAAATCCACTACCATCCGGGCAAAGCCAACGTGGTGGCGGATGCCCTTAGCCAAAAAGAGAGGCCCGAGCCGATTCGGGTGAAAGCGTACCAGCTGATCATGACCTCTGACGTGATGAAGCAAGTCAAAGAGTTCCAAGATGAGGCATTGAAAGAAGATCATCTTAACTCTGAAAGAATGAGAGGCCTGGTTGCGGAGTTAGGTGAGAACACAACTGGTGTTAGAACTCGGTTTGGGCGTATGTGGATTCCTCGTCTTGGGAATCTACGTGGAAAGATCATGGATGAGGCCCATAAGACTCGATATTCCATTCACCCCGGTGCTACCAAGATGTACCAAGACATGAAGAAAGATTATTTGTGGCCAGGGTATGAAACGCGATGTGGTGGAGTATGTGAGTAAATGCCTTACTTGTTTACAAGTGAAGGCCGAGCACCAGAAGCCGTATGGAAAGATTCAACCATTGGACATACCGGAATGGAAGTGGGAACACATCACCATGGATTTTATCACAAAGCTGCCACGTACCCCGAAAGGGTATGATACTATATGGGTGATTGTGGATCGTCTGACGAAGAGCGCTCACTTCCTACCGATGCGCGAGACATATTCATCCGAAAGGTTGGCCGATCTTTTCATCAAAGAGATTGTGACTCGTCATGGTGTACCGGTGTCGATTGTATCTGATCGCGACACCCGGTTTACATCCAAATTCTGGAAGAAATTCCACGATGCCATGGGGACGAGGTTACATATTAGCACAGCTTATCATCCTCAAACTGATGGTCAGTCTGAAAGGACCATTCAGACTTTGGAGGACATGCTTCGGCATGTGTTATTGACTTTGGGGGAAGTTGGGATGACCACCTGCCGCTAGCCGAATTCTCATACAACAACAACTATCATGCCAGTATTGGCATGCCACCCTATGAGATGCTATACGGCAGGAGATGCAGAACACCCGTTTGTTGGGGTGATATTGGTCAGAAAGAATTGGGAGCGTCGAAGTGATCGAGGCTATGACTGAAAAGCTCGAAAGGATCAAAGCATATATGAAGGCCGCCAAAGACAGACAGAAGTCGTATGCTGACAAACGACGCAGACCAATTGAGTTCCAGGTGGGAGACCGGGTTATGTTAAAGGTCTCGCCTTGGAAAGGAATTATTCGATTCCGGAAGCGGGGTAAGTTGAGCCCGCGATATATAGGCCCTTTCCGAATTGTTGCTCGAGTAGGGGAGGTGGCCTATAGGTTGGATCTACCAGATGAGTTAAGTGGAATCCACCCGACCTTCCACGTATCTCATCTGAGAAAATGTTTGGCCGATGAGGATCTGATCGTTCCACTGGAAGATATTGAAGTAGACGAACGACTCAACTATGTAGAGCAACCAGTGGCGATCGTCGATCGCAAAGAGAAGAGGTTAAGAAATAAAGTGGTTCCCCTTGTGCGTGTACAGTGGCGGCACAGGAAGGGATCCGAATCAACGTGGGAAACTGAAGAAGAAATGAGACAGCTTTACCCACGATTGTTCGAGGAATAACAGGTTTCGGGGACGAAACCTAAATAAGGGGGGGTGGACTTGTAACACCCGAAAGTTTTACTTTTTGAAGTGATATGCGACTGAGTCTCAGTCGCATGGAATTCATGCGACTGGGGGTTCAATCGCATGATGCTCGGACGATTGAAGCTCAACCGTACGACTGGAGTTCAATCGCACGACTGAAGGATCAACCGCATGGAACTCATGCGACTCGGAGGTCCAGTCGCATGGTGTTCATGCGACTGAAGGTCCAGTCGCCCCTGGACTTCGGGCAACTGGGCTGTACCTATAAAAGAGGAGTAGCTCTCTTCTCCTCCCAACACTTACATTTTTCAGTCGGGAGAAAGGGCAGAGAGCGAGAGAACAGAGAAAGAAGAGAAAGAAAGGGAGAACGTGGTGATTTGGACACGAGATTTGTCGAGAAGCTAGCCAAATCGAAGCTCTTCATCTTCTCCTTGATAATGTGAGTTCTAGAACCCCTCATTTACTTGTTTTCATACGATTTTGGGGCTGGACCACATATAAACCCTATTTTTGAATAGTGTGTATGTTTGACCCATTTGGGTGAAATCTTGGGTAACGTGTTTATGGTATGAATTAGGACTTGCACTATCTTGTATAATGTCCTAGTATGATTCCCTGAGGTTTAAGAGGGCTAATTTGGGCTAGAAATGAGGTTGGAAGGGTTGAGACCCGTAGGTCGCGGCTGCAGTTCGTGATGAACTCCAGTCGCTGCCCAGTTAGGGTTATGCGACTGGAGGGCCAGTCGCACGACTAAGGAAAACGGATGTTCAATCGTACGATTAGGGTTCAGTCGTGCGGATGGGGCTCAATCGCCCATAGACCATACGACTGAGGGATTCGGTCGCATAGGTCCATTCGCATGATAGTTTAGTCGTACGTATAAGGTTAATCGCCTAATAGTCCATTCGTATAGAGTTCATTCGTACGATAGGAGGTTCATTCGCACGAATGTAAGTCCAGTCGCCTGATTGCCCAGTCGCACGACCCAGTCGCATGGAGGCCATGCGACTGTGGTATGTTCAATCGCCCACATAGGGCTGATGTGAATGAGGATGCAGGTGCACGTACGATGTAAACATGATAAGTATGATGTTGCCCTATATGATGGTTATGACTGATGATTTGTAGATGTTTATGTTCCTTATGACTATGTATGTTTATCTTTCCGAAACTTTACGAATAATGAGAATGAATGAATGAAGTATTATGTAAAGTGAAAGATAATGAAAGAGGAACACGATGATGAATGCATGTATTAACGAACGAACGAAAAGAAGAATGATGACGAATACATGCATTAACGAACGAACGAATTATGTCTTGCAAGCATTGAATAAGTCGATTGGTCCTTCTCTGTGATTGACCATGGTCATGGTACCTCTACCGCTTACCCCTAGTACTATGGCATACGCTTAGATTCACGGCCCAGTAGCTAAGGCCACTATGGCATACGCTCTATTGATTCATAGCCGAGTGCTATGAAGTGGGTAAAGTCCGACAGGATCCATATGAGAAGTTAAAGATAACGATGTATAACGAATGATGAAGATAATAATGAATATTATCTCTGTGTACGTATGAATGAACGTAAAGAATGTATGCAAGAACGTGAACGAGAACGATGAATGGTACACGAATGAAAGTTAATGAACTAATGATGATAAAGTAACAATATTATCTAAGTGTACGTATGTTGTATGACCACATGTATGAAAAGACAGTTTAACAAGTAAAAGTATGTTTTATTATAAAACTAGAACTCACTCAGCAACGCTGACTTTTTTATGTGTTTCCAGTTGGCAGGTAGGGTTGCTGGGGATGGCACGAGGCGGCTACTCAGACCTTTTGGGACGGCATTCTCCTTTTGATAATGCTGCAACGTCATGTGTTGTGGGCCCATGATGCACGCAACACATTATGTTGCATGCCATCAGGAGATTCCTTAGGGTTCCGATGTACGGGACTACTTAAGGAAATCTCCTTTATGATGAAAAATATTATGTTTTTATAATAGAGGTCACTGTTTATGACCCTATGATTGTTGAGGATTCACATAAACGAGATTATCCTCGGTTTCATATGCTTCAGCAACAATCATAGTAAAAGTTAGGCATTTTAAAGAAGGCTTGTATTTTGTATTTAAATCACGATGTAATGCATTGTAAAAGCTTTCATGATGTAATGAGAATGACCAACTTTATAATTTCCGCTACGTTATGCTATTATGTTTATATCAATGTATGTTTTATGTGTGATGACGACCAACTGTGAGGTGCCCGTGAACGGGGCCTTACAGTCAGATAAATGAATCCAACGGTCGAATCTGATTTATGTGTATACCTTGCCTAGACAAGGTATCCCGAGATGCAGCTATTCCACTTTCGGCATTGCATGATTGCAGTTGTTGGACACACTTTAAGGACATTTGAAAACCCTAAATAACAATTTTAAGTTTTGAAACCATTCGGTTTAAACGACCAATATCTTTGGATGTATTAAAGTCAAGGTATAAAGATAGTTACATAAGGCGCACAACGTATAACGATGTTTAAACATAGGAATTGAGGAGTATAATGAGTTCAATATTAACGGGAACATCCTGTAAGATAGGAATGGGAAGATATTAGGGTTTTGATGATAAACCAGTCCAAGGAATCAAGGTAAGTTGACCCCTTTGCCTTAGAAACTTGTGTATGTTGACCACAGTTTATCACTTATCCCAGAAATCCCCAGGTAAGCATAACTGGTCTCGCAATGAGATTTATACGATATGCTTGCCTTAGCCCGAAGGCCTTTTGCAGGAAATCCAGAATACAGGTGTCTATGTGTCACACGAATTTCTTAGGTTCATGAAATCAAAACCTTGATGAGATTTTCACAGATTAGACATAGAGTCTAAGGAATTGAACCCACGATAAATAGTGTAGATTCCACACGTCGTCCAGAATAAGTTTAGGAAGTTTTATTTGTCGGGGAGAGTCAAAGAGTCAAAGATAAGTTTAGGGGAGGCAAGTAACAAAGTTTAAACATTTACAAGGCAATCCTAAGCTAAGACATCAAGTAGCACATAAGAAAGCATAGCATTATGTAGCATGCAAACCATATGTATATTTACAAGAATAAAAATATAATTGTATAAGGTTCATGCACACGCTATAGTCTAGGTCACCATTTCTAATAACCTAGATCCCTATAGTTATGGGCTCTGATACCAATCTGTCACACCCCAACCTTAACGGCGGAAACGTCGAGATGTGAGAATTAAGATCGTTCACAGCCACATAACGCTATTATTAAATTCAAATATATTATTCACAAGTTTCAAAGGTAACATTACAAACATAAGTCTCAAATAAGGAAATTAACAAGCATAAGAAGAAATATAACAAGCTCATTCATTTATTTAACTAGGTCCATTCCTATGTGTGAACAAGTTTCAAAAGTGGCGATCAAACTTGAGTATTTCCTGAAACATGTTAAAAATAAAAAGTCAACAATAATGTTGGTGAGATTTTCATAGTTTGCAATACATAAGTACATAAAAGATGGCAATTCATGTTGTAAGTTGGAGAAGAAAGTAACTGGGATGTAAGACAGAATGCACAATCAAACCTTGACAAAGTTTTACAAGTCTCAAACGTTAAAAGTATATACGATTAGCTAAGTGTAATTGGATTAACCAAGCAGGCTTGTCAGGCCCATAGATCTATGACATCACCAGGCTAGCAATAGTTAGTGATTGTACATATATTCGACATTACATGGTAGCTACAAAGATCAACTAACCACAACATACAAGTAAATTGCCATAAGTTTACAAGAATCAAACGTTTTACAAGTGCAACGATTATAAGGTAACATGTTTCATCCCAAAGTGTAAAATATGAAAAAGGGGTATAGAAATACTCACATGGCAAATAAGTATAAGAATGATGATTAACAGAATATAATGATAAGCGTCGTTCCAAGGTAAACCGTCATAAGGCACCTAGTGATACATATTTATTTACAAGATTAAAGTTTGATTATATAAGTTTAACGTTTGAAAGAGAACTAGTGTTTCAATTGGAATTTGGGGGTTCATATAATAAAATAATGAATCGTTTATGTTTTAGTATTATAAAGATGTTATAAACCAATTAAGACCAAGAATAATTAAAAATGATACAACAATTTAATTTATTGATTTAATAATTATTTAAATTTTGATAAAAATAATTGATTGAATACTTAGTTAAATGACTTTAAAATTATTTAAAATCATTTTATAAAGTTTTTGAACTTTTAAATGATTTGTTATAAAGGTCTTATAATACAACACTTTAAAAATAAAAATAAAGTATAATAGAAGATTCTATTATTTTACAAGTTTCAAGAATTTAAATAAAAGTTTAAGGAATAATTTTATTAACTATTTATATATAACATGAATAGATGAATAACTAATATTTGAATAATTATTAAATAACTATTTGAATAATTAGTTATTTAACATGTAAAATTATTATGTCTTGATATAATTTAAGTTTGAATCATAATAGATTTTTAGCATTTAAATTACATAAAAGAATTAATAATGTTTTATAACCTTTGTTATTCTAAAACAAAATAATTAAATTTAAAATCATAAGTTCCAATACTTTTAAAATTAATTTAAAAATTTCTAAAACATTTTTATTAACAAAATAATTTTTATTAGATTTATTATCATATTAATATTGTTTCTGAAATTTAAAATATACAAAATTGCTTTTTAAAAAAAAGATGGAGGCTGGGTTCGAACCCCAGACCTCCGGTTACCAAATGAGAATGTTAACCGGTTGGGATAGTAGCCCAGATCTGTTTTATAGCTTCCTCAAAATGTTTAAAACCCTTAATTGCAGAAACCCCAATTTTACTCAAGAACCCTAGAATGATCAAATCCAAAATTAAACATCAATTCGATGTTGTTAACCAAATCAACCATAGGGCTTTTGATCCTTGAATGATACCGAATGTGTGAGTGGTTTTAATTACCTGAAAAGATGTTAGAATTCGATGAATGCGAATGAAGAACAAGTCGCGACTGAGGTGAAAGTGGTTCGAGTTGCAATCATTGATATTATCCAAATTCGTTGAATAGAAAGCTTCCAATGGTCTTGATTAACGAAAACCCTCTGTCAATTTCAGTTATTATCGAAAAAATGGTGATGAACACTAGCGTTGTAGTCGCGATGAGGAGGGGGATTGTTTGAGAGATTTCAGAGTGTTTTAGGTAGATTTGAGTTCAACAGTAGCTTAAGATTGGTTAAACGTTCGATCATGATACATTTAATTTGATTATTATTGAGTTTTAATGTTCGAACGGCTCTATGATTAAAAGCTTCGGTTACTCGGATTGTTTGGGATCCATAACCATTGTTTTAACTCAATTAAAGGTCATAATTAGGTTCAAGTCATCCTCACGAACTGGTTGGGGTGCGTTTAGGTCAAAACCGCGGCTCAAAGCCCGGGTTTTGGCTTTGCCGGAGCCGTGGTCGGCGACCGGAAGGTCTAGCCGGAAACACGGGTGAGAGACAGTGGGGTGGGGGTTGGGTTTTAGTTTTTTACAGTTTCAGTCCCTTCAGTTTTATTTTATTTAATTATCTCCAAAACTTTGGTTTTAACCCTATTTAAATTACGATTTGGCCCCTAGGGTTTTAAAGTTCTATTATTTTATGTAGAAAACAAATAAATTCAAAGTTTTAACATAAAAATTATATTATTACAAGGTTAAGTATATTGTTTGTTGTTATTATAATAATTATTATTATTATCATTATTATAATTATCGTTATTATTATTAGTTTTAGTACTATTTTTATTATTAATATTATTTAACATTTTAAGCTTGATTTAATGAAACCATTAACGAAATAATTAAAGGCGTTAACACATAAATCACCCATGAATTTCATAAATGACAACAAACAACGTTAACTTTTAATTAACGTAAAAATACCGGATGTTACATTTTACGTCCGCACCCATTGAAAGAGCATACAACTCTGATTGAAAATGTGGAGAATTTTATATTTTTATCGAATAAACCTAAGAAAATAATGTGTTATATATAAATTACCTAACAAATATATATTTGAATTCATGTTGGAAACCTAAGAGAATTTTATACACGAATTACCTTCTCCAGAAACTATGATGGAAATTTGGTGATTACATCCTCATGTGGGTGTTCAGATTTGAATTCACTATATATTGACAAAAATATATAACATGTGAGGAACGAAATATATTTAACTAATGTTAAAAGCTTAAAGATAGGAACTCGTACTTCATATAGTCTCTAATTTCTTGACAACTATCGAGGACAAACCATTTTAGCTTAAGTTTTTCGCTTGGAGAAAGATATTTCATCTTTTTTGCGCTAGCCGGACGACATTTTGACTCAAATGCATATATCTTTATTTTTTCAATAATGATATCCTCATTTCTATCAGGGCGATTGAACTGAGTCTCAACATCTCGAAGGTACCTCGAACAAAATGATAAAGCTTCTTCAGCAACATAACCTTCAGCTATACAACCTTTTGGTCTTGCCTTGTTTCTAGCATAATTTTTTAGTTTTTTCATATACCTTTCAAACAGATACATCCATCTCATACACACTGGACCACCACGAATCGCTTCATTAGGTAAATACAAAACTATGACAGTATCTCAACCTCTAGTTTGATCAATTAGGTTGTATTCGCAGCGGATTTAGCACGAGAATTACGCAATTAAGCAAGAACTCAAAGGATTTTGCATGTAACAGTAAAAGTATAGAGAGAGAGAACAATTCTGTAAAAAGGTGTTTTCTATTGAATCACACGTTTCGGCCAAGATTACAATTAGGTCATCTACCTTTTATAGGTAGAAATGACGTAGGCTGATGTCACTTGACAGTGACATCAAACGGTTATTAATAAACTACTGATAGAACACTAAACTACTGAAGATGTCAAACAGCTTACATCTTCTTACAAAATGCTAAGTGTTCTAACTTATTACAAACTACTGAAAGGAAAAGAAACTACTGAAAAGTACAATGACTGAAGAACAAACTCTTCAGTCGTTTACAACTACTGAACTATAACAGCTGAAGAACAAACTCTTCAGCTGTTGTACAAACTACTGAAAAGAAAAAATACAACTACTGAAAAGTAAAACCATCACAACAACTGAAGACAACTTCTTCAGCTGTTGTGACAAACTCTGAAGCTTCAGCACTTGGTCTTCAGACTTTGATCTTTAGATGTTTCATCAGCTGATGACTTCAGTAGTTGTCATCAGCTGATGTCTTTAGTCTTTGTCTTCAGACTTTGTACATCAGTTGTTGATCTTCAGTTATTCAGTTCTTCAGCTGTTGATCTTCAGCACTTGGAGTCTTCAGTACTTGAAGTCTTCAGTACTTGTGATCTTCAGCTGTTGTTCTTCAGATCTTTGATCTTCAGCTGTTGAGTCTTTAGTCTTTGTCAAACTGCTGATGAAGCCTTCAGTAGTTGTTGTGATGTCATGTGGGACTTAGAGGTTTTCCTGATCTTGGCTCATTGGTTCTTTTGGTCCAACAATCTCCCCCTGAACCAATGCAGCCAAAACCTCTAAGCAATTTATTGGTCCCACTTATTGATGGCAGAAATGTTGGTCTATTTCCTTCTGGATCAGATCAGAAGTTGACCCTGATAAGCACTGGCCTGGGAAGAGGTCTTAAGAATTTGTTTGGCATAGTATGGATGGGAACTCTGTTTTAGGGAACTGGACACAGAGCTGTTGTCCCATCCATAAGACCTACTTCCCACGTACGAGCCTATAGGATTCTCTGGTATAGGCTCAAAGGAATGTCATTTGTTCTTCTTTGGATAGGTCCTCAGCCTCACCTTCGAATAATCCTTCACGGCCGTACAGCTCTGAGACAAACTTGGCTTGTTTGCCATTCTTGAGCTCAACTGTTGTAATCTGCCTATAGGCGAATTCATCAGGATGTCTGCCTTCTAGTAGCAGGTTGAGCTCATCCTTTCGAAAGTTCTCAAGCCTCTTATAGACTAAGCCTTTCCTAACCACCCTATCCTCCAACATCGTTTGGGGTGATTGCTTAGTCTTATAGGCTTTCTCGAACTCATCTACAATCTCCTAGGGTGTTATTACAAGAGCCACTGTGATCACTTCATCTATGATCTTCTTCACTTGGCTCTTGTATCTCACAGGAATGTCTTTCTTAATTATCCTGTGAGCCACCCTAGGATCAGGCCATGTCCTCACTCTCTCTTTATCATATTGGAAGTTTTGTTTGAGAGTGAAGAGTCTCAGAGCTTCCTTCTTCATGTTCATTATAGAAGTAGAAGCAGCATAAGCTTGATCTATTGATTTTAGCATTTCAGCATCATGAAGCTTCTGCTGCTCTTCTTCTTCTAACTTAACCCTCACAACATCCATTTGTGAGGTGGGAGTGATGGGTTTAGGATTGGCTTTAGGTAGGGATATGACTGCAGAAAGAGGCAGTCTATCCTCCTCATCCTCCTCTTCTTCTTCCTCTTGCAGCCTCAACACCCTTCTCTTCTTCTGCAAGGGTGGATCATTGGCAATAGGTTTTGATGGTGAAGGGGTTGGTTTTGTGGGTTGTGTTTGGGTTGTTGGTGTGGGAATTTGGGCAGGCTTTGCTAGCAACCTAGAGATGAGGGCAGGTTTAGTCTGTTTGACTAGCAAAGTCCTATTCCCAGCACCGGCTTCTGAAAGGGCTTCTGCGACCGGTCCCTTGGTAAAATCACCAGTCGAACAGATCTTGGTGGCTATAGCCAAGATTCTGTCCCTGGTCCAAGCCTTCACATCAAGGACTGGTCTCCCCAGATACTTCAAATAAACCTACTCATAGCCTCGAGTCTCTTTCTTTCCTCTTGGCTATAAGTGGTCCATCGGTATTCTATCTCTTTTCTCTCCATATTCCTAATTTCTTGATCTAGCATGGCAGTGTCCTTGTCAAAGCCTTTCCTTAACAGCTGATCAATGACAGAGTCCATTGATCGGCTATGCTCAGCATCAGCCTCCTTGACTAGGACTGCTAGATTAGTATCCACCTCTACCTTCTCTCCCTCCTTCTCTCATCTCTTCTTTTTATAAGTGACACTGAAATCCTTTTGGATTTCAGCCACTTCTATCTTTTCAGCTTTCTCCTCCCTCACCTTCTCCTTCCCCTTCACCCTCTCAGTCTCCTCAGACCTCTCCCTCTCGTTTTCCTCCTCTCTCCCTACTTCTTTCTCTTCTTCTACCCTCTTCCTCTTAGCTTGCACTGATGTCTCTCCCTTTTTGGGTGCATCGGTCGGGGTTTGACTATCAGCAAGCGCCTTAGATACAGCAACCTCCACCATTGGTTGAATTTGTGAGGGAAGCCTCTCATCAAGGGTTTTCATCACAATGTCTGTGATTATTGGTGTGATGAGAGGCATGGATTTGTTGAAGATAGCAACTAGTTGCTCAGGAGGGTTCTGTTCCTGAGAACTAGTGCCAGAAGCAGAGTCAGGTGGCTGAGTTTGTGGGAGTGGCTGAGTGTCTGTGAGAGCTTCAGGTGAAGGTGCCATCTGTGGGTTAATGGTGGCAGATGGACTTGATTCTTGGGAGAATTTGGCGAGTAGCTTTTTGAGTCTGCTCACCTCCTCCTCAAGAATTGTGTTTTGAGCAACTACGTCATAGAAGAAGCTCATGTCATCATCAGTTTGCACTGAATCACCTGACCTCCTGACAGTGTCAGGATGTACATGCACTGAGTGTGGCTCAGTAGTTGCATGTGCCCCTTGTTCTTGGTTCTGGGGACTTCCAGCCTCCGGATTGGATCCATCATCGGCAGTTGCCTCTGGTGAGGTCTTATTGCTGGTACCAGCTTCTTCCTGCTCATATGTTGATGCATGGGAAGTGGCAGCCTCACCAGATTGCCTTATCTTCGTGGCCACACTTGGAGATATGACATGTGATTCTCTGTGTTGTGGGCTCCCATCAACACTTGGTTCCACCCTCTCCATGGTTGGAGATATCCTAGTTATAATTGGTGCCTGGGGAGAGGGTGGAGTGTTTAGATGGGTCAACACTTTGGCGATTATTAGGGTAGGGTTTGTGGTGTGGTTTCAGTGGGTGATGGGCTTGAAGCATTGTGCACCTGGGGAGGAGTGTGCATTTCAATGGCAACCTCCTCAATTGAGAAAGGTTCCAGATGTGTGGCAGCCCCAGAAATGCTTGCATCAGGCTCCTGTTGAGAGGAAACCTGTGCGGTTGTGGTGGGTGGAGTCGTGGTGACTGCTGGGAGAATCTGACCAGCAGTCACTTCCTGCATTTGTGTTGCAGGGGCATCCTCAGGGGACTCATCTCCTTGAGTAGCCTTTGAGGGTTTCTTTTTGGGTTTAGGCTTGGTGGGGACTTTAGATTTGGAGGTGGAGGCTGTGGGTTCCAGCTGCGTGGGTTTTCGCAGCTTGGCAGCCTGTTTGAGTGTCTGGTCGGTGTTGTGCCTGGAGTATACCTCAGCTAAAACAGCCATGGCAGGGACCCCAGTGCCAACAAGTCCCTCAGCATTAAGCTGGTTCTCTATCATGGCCATAATGAACCGAGGATATAAAATCCAACGGTTTGCAAATGGTTTTGAGGCCATGTCTTTGAGTTCCAAAAATACTATTTCAGTAAATTAAGTGGTTGTTTCTCAAAGATAGAGTATAATACCTGCTGCCACCTTGTGGACATTTGATCCTATGAGGATGTCTTCGGTGCTAGACAAACATTTACCATGTGGAATATGAGTCGTTGCGGATCCGGAAAATGTTTCTTCAATAGAGTGGAAGCAGCGAGGTCACCCTGATAGTCATTGGCAGTGAAAGAGAGATCAAGGGTGCCTTTGGGATAAGAGGTTGGGAAAGTGGCATCCTCCAGCTTTAGGGTTTGTCGGATTGTAGCTGGAGTAATGACCACTGGGTGGTTGTTCACGGACGACCGGAGAGAGACCTCGCCATCGTTCTCTCCGGTTTGAACGGTTATGTTCGTCCAGAACTGTGCTAATGAATCGGCGTATATGGTGGGGTTGATAAGGAAGGCCGTTTGGTAAGGTGAATCGGTCATCAGATCGACAGCATGATGGAACTTTATCCAGAATGGCGATTTAGTGAGGTACGCGAGACAGTTGTGTCGAGGCTTGAGTTGCATGGTCGCCATTAATGGTGTATGGAAGGTTTCAGAGATTTTGAAATTTTAGGTCAAGTAAGAATAAAAAGCTCTGAAGGTTGGGTATTTATAGGGTATGGCAAAGGCTGAAAGAAAACTACTGAAGGTTTTGGTGTTAGTCATCAGTTATTGAAACGACTGATGACGTGGTTTTAACCTTCAGTGGTTGTAACATCTGAGGACTTGGTGTTAGTCTTCAGTAGTTGAAACTACTGAGACCTTGGTTTTGTCCTTCAGATGTTGTAAACGGCTGAAGACTTGTTGTTAGTCTTCAGTAGTTATAAACTACTGAAGACATGGTTTTCATCTTCAGACGTTGTAACAACTGAAGACTTGGTGTTAGCCTTCAGTAGTTGTAAACTACTAACATCAGTAGCTGTAAACTACTGAAGACATGGTTTTGCTTCAGTTGTTGTAAACAACTGAGGACTTGGTGTTAATCATCAGCAGTTGTGAAACTACTGATGACATGGTTTTGTCCTTCAGTTGTTTGGGTATGAAACAGCAGATGTAGGTATCAGCTGAAGAGTAAAGTTACTCATCAGCTGTTCCCGTCAATTCAGTTGTTTCATTCTGACCTCCACATTTACGCATCAGCTCTTTGGCTGATTTTTAGATGTTTCATTGGCCCTTCAGCTCTTGTGAATATTTTATTCCTCAGCTCTTGTGATCATATGGTCACAAGTGCTGATAAATTCTTCAGAGCTGGTGAACAAATTTTGTCTTTCAGTACTTGTGTAAGATTACACATCAATAGTTGTGAACAAAATTTGTTCTTCAGTACTTATTTGTTTGAAAATTGTTCATCAGTAGTTATAACCACATCAGTTGATGTAACTACATCAGTTGTTTTCAACAAATAATGTACTTCAGTACTTTGAAGCATGTTAGTCTTCAGTAGTTATGAAAATGCTGAAGACTAAATTACTAATCAGTACTTATATTTGACCTTTGCATACTAATGCTCATCAGTACTTGTGAACTGAGAACATCAGTATTGGTCAAATTATTCTAGCTGCATCATACCAAGCCTTAGTACCAAATTTTGAAATGTGGCACTATCTAAAGTCTTAGTAAAGATGTCTGCAAGCTCATCAGCACTAGGCACACACTTAGGATCAATCAGACCTTTTTCATAGCAATCCCTGATAAAATGATGTCTGATCTCTATATGTTTGGTCCTAGAGTGCTGGACTGGATTTTTAACAATGCAAAGAGCTGAAGCACTATCCATTAATAATGGAGTCTTAGTCTCTGTAATACCATAATCCAAAAGTTGGTTCTGAAGCCACAGTACCTGAGATGTACAACTTGCAGCAGCAATATACTCAGCTTCAGCAGTGGATGTAGCAATTGATGTTTGTTTCTTACTCTGCCAAGAAACTAAACAATTGCCTAGGAATTGGCAACCACCAGAAGTAGATTTTCTGGTGACTTTGCATCCTGCATAGTCACTATCAGAGAAAGCAACTAATTTGCAAGAGTGCCGAGTTGAATACCAAAGACCTAGTGATTGGGTACCTTGCAGATATCTAAAGATCCTTTTGACTGCAATCAAATGGGATTCTTTAGGTGCAGCCTGAAATCTAGCACAGGCACATGTTACAAACATGATATCTGGTCTAGAAGCTGTAAGGTACATCAAGGACCCAATCATACATCTGTAAAGGGTTTCATCAACCGCTTTACCTTTCTGATCTATATCCAGTTGTGTGATGCTGCTCATGAGAGTAGAACAGGGCTTACAGGTTTGTAAATCAAACTTATTCAACAACTCTTTTGTGTATTTGGACTGATGAATAAAGATTCCGTCAGCCCTTTGTTTGATTTGCAAACCTAGAAAGAACTGTAATTCCCCCATAGCACTCATTTCAAACTTTTGCTTCATGAGCTTTGTGAATTCATCACACAACTGTGGATCAGAGGATGCAAAGATGATGTCATCAACATATATTTGAACAAGGAGCTTATGCTGTTCCACAGTCTTTATGAACAAGGTTTTATCAACGGTGCCTCTAGTGAACTTATTTTGGAGAAGAAAAGTTGATAGTGTCTCATACCAGGCTCTAGGAGCTTGTTTCAGCCCATAAAGAGCCTTATCAAGCTTATATACCCAATCAAGATGTTTATTATCCTCAAAGCCTTGTGGTTGACACTCATAAACTTCCTCTTTCATTATACCATATAAGAAGGCACTTTTGACATCCATTTGATAAACCTTAAGACTGTGAAATGCAGCATAAGCTAAGAACAATCTAATTGCCTCCAGTCTGGCTACAGGGGCAAAGGTCTCATCATAATCGATGCCTTCCTCTTGTGCAAACCCCTGGATAACCAGTCTGGCCTTGTTCTTAACTATTTGGCCCTTTTCATCTGTTTTGTTCCTAAATACTCATTTGGTGCCTATTGCACACTTACCTTGGGGTAAAGGAACAAGCTCCCATACTTGCTGTTTTCTGAACTGAAGAAGCTCAAGCTGCATTGCTTCCACCCATCCATTGTCTCTTAAGGCAACATGATAGTTCTTTGGCTCTTGCTGACTGATGAAGAGAGCATAGAAGCAGAAGTTGGACAATTGATTCCTGGTTGAAACTCCAGCATTGATATCACCAATGATTTGAGATGTGGGGTGATTCTTTAGCTCTTGATAGACTATAATATCAGTGCAAGTGTTTGTAGGACTTTCAGCAGCAACAGATGGTGATGAAGATTCTTGAAACCATGTAGGAGATGGTAGCTCAAATGAAGTAGAGCATGCAGAAATTTCATCAACATTTGTTGTGGATGGGGCTGCTGAAGCTACAGGAGCATCAGGTTTAGTGGACTCAGAAAGGTTGTCACTAAACCTGAAAAGGTGAGTACTGACTACATCATCATCAGTACCACTAGGTGGAGAACTGTTGACAGGCACAACAGCTGGAGGTTGATAAGGAACATATTGCAGTATGTCCAGATCAAACAACTCCACAGGGTTTTGTGGAATCTTGTCGTTTGGAGATTCATTGAACTTGACATGTAGAGTTTCTTCAACCATCTTTGTCCTACAGTTGAAAACTCTGTGTGCCTTGCAAGTTGATGAATAACCAACAAAATACCTTGCATCCACCTTACTAGCAAACTTCTGGAGTGGATTGCTAGTGTTGAGAATGAAAATGGACACCCAAAGGCTCCAAAGAAGGAAATCAGAGGGGCCAAATGATGAAGTACTTCATAGGGAGTCTTTATCAACCTCTGATTCACTAATGCTCTATTCTGCACATAGCAAGTTGTGTTGACAGCTTCAGCCCAAAAGGTCAGTGGTAATCCTGAGTCAGCCAGCATTGACCTTGCAGCTTCAATGAGAGTCCTGTTCTTTCTCTTAACCACTCCATTTTGTTCAGGAGTTCTCGGAATACTAAACTGCCTTTTAATTCCCTTAGACAGGTAGAAGTCATCAAGTGTGTTATTTCTAAACTCTGTTCTATTGTCACTCCTCACACACTTGACTTGTAGGGAATACTGCTTCTCCACAAATAACACAAAGTTCATTATAACCTTGGCCGCTTCATCCTTGGAGTGCAAGAAGAAAGTCCATACAAACCTGGAGTAATCATCCACAATCACCAGGCAGTATTTCTTTTTTGCCATGCTCATCACCCTGACAGGACCAAAGAGATCCATGTGCAGGAGCTGCAAGCAGGTAGTGGACTTTGGTTCTTCTATTAAGGGAATGAAACTTTATGTTGTTTTCCTTTTAAGCAAGCAGTGCAGTTGTCTTCACACTTGAACTCCTTTAAAGGCAATCCTCTTACTAAACCATGGCTTATCAGCTGATTCATGTTCTTGAAATTAACATGCCCCAGCCTTCTATGCCATAGAGTAGATTCTTGAGGAGAGGCCTTGGAGAATAGGCAAGGATGGCCTTTTAGATCTATCTTTTTGGAAAGATCTAAGGCATATACTCTTCCTGTCTAGTTGGCCTTCAGGAGAGTATATTCATCCAACACCTTGTCAATCAAATTTAGAACTTTGGATGACAGAATCCAACAGTTCTGGCTTGTGAAAAGGGCAACATGGCCTTTATCACACATTTGACTGACACTCAAGAGATTGTACTTGAGATTCTCCACATGGTTAACATCATCAAACCTTATTTCCCCATTGGAAACAAAGCCTTTTCCGATGATGTAACCCTTTGCATCATTGCCAAAGGAGACAAATCCATTCTTTCCTTGAGAGTAGTCATTAAGAAGGGAGCTGCTTCCTGTCATGTGCATGGATCCTCCACTGCCGACATACCAGATACTTCTTTGGCGTGTTGAAGGACCCTGCAATCATAACCACAAGTTAGTTAGTTTTAGAGACCCAAACCTTTTTGGTTTTGGGTCTGTTCTCAACAACAGGTGCAACACTAACTGGTGTGTTATGTGTGACAACCTGAGGTGAAGGAGATGGTGTAGGAGAGGAACCATTTGGCTTGGATTTCCTTTTCTGTGGTTTCAACACAGGAGCATCCAAATGGTTGACTCTTCCCATTACATGCTGAACCATCATCACAAGTTGTGTCTGACTTTGTGATAAAGCTTTCAGCTCTTCAGACACATTGGGGCTTGCTGATGATGGATTCCTGTGTTGCACCATCTTCTTTTGAGCAACCTCAGTTGTTGCCTGAGTAACCCCTACCTTCTTTTTAGATTTGCTTTTGGGCTTAGGGGTTTCAGGCTTTGATGTTGCTAGTACAAACTTGGTGTCAAACTCATTTTTCATTTTATTCATTTGCTCTTTAATTTTCTCATTTTGTTTGAGTTTGGATCCCCTTTTGTACCAACAATCATCAGTAAGATGATTGAACAAGCCACATACTTCACATGGCTTCTTCTTCATCTTATGTTGATCATCAACTAAAGAAGATGAAACTGTTGAAGACTTATTCTTCAGCTGTTTGCTATCAGTACTAGCAGTTTTCTTCCTTGTAGTACCTGCTTTCCTGACCTCTTCTTTAGTTTTCAAACCTTTTCTACTGTCAGTTTTCTTCTCTTTAGTGCTGGCAGTAGTTGAGGTTTGAACTTCAGGTGTTATCACTTGCTCTCCGGTACTTTCAGTACTTCTAGAGACAACACCTAAGTTGATCAACTTTTTGATCATGTGACAGTCAGCATTTGAACCATCAGCTGTTGTAGCATCAGCTGATTGGTTTTGAGTGGAATTAGTGCTGACTTCTACCTCTAATGATGCTGTATCAGAAGATAGTAGGTCACATAATGAGAAGGATTGGTTATTGCTCTCTCCATTAGATTCAACTTCTGCTCTTGGAGTAAAATCTGTAGGAGGAGCAGTGTGATTATAACCAATGCCAAACTTCATATTGGAAGCTGATTGCTTACTAAGAAGCATTTCAAAACCCTTGCATGATTGCACCCATCGATCACACTCTACTTGGGTGGTTGTAAGAGTTTCCTTGAGGTCTCTGTACTTCTCTAGAAGTACTTCTTCCCTAGCCGCATCCTCTTTGATTTGGCATTTAAGCTTATAAATCTCATCGTTTTTATCATTAATCACAACCTCAAATTCAGCTTTTCTTTTGGAAATAGTTTGCTCTAGCTCAAAGTTTTTATTAATTAAAGCCACATTTGCCTCTCTAATAGAGGCAAATGCTGCTATGCATGAATCAGAATAAAGTTTGGTTTTAGCCTCAGAAGATACCTGTGATGAAGCATTGGATGATGACCCATCAGCAGACTCAAAGGGCATTAGAGCAAGATTCCCAAATGGATGATCACCACCATGTTGACCAGCACCTTGGAATAGTTGTTCCTGACCAGATAAATCATCTGGTAAACTACTCCAGTCAACAACTCCTGGGGTGAAGAAGCTGTGTTGTTGAGGTTGGGGTTGATGATGAGATTGGGAAGGTTAAGGATCAGGGAGAGGATGTGGTGGCTGAGCAGAAGATCCTTGAGCTTGACTGGGATGAGGCACATAGTAGCAGGGGTATGGGTATGGCATATGACCCTGAGGCACAAAGTAAGCAGGTGATGCCTGTGCTGGTGATGGATGACTGGAACTGGTGGAATGTTGCCCTCTGTGCTGTGAGCTATTGCTTGGAAAAGTCACAAAGGGTGCAGAGGAGTTAGATCGAGATGATCTACACTCTCTAGCAAAGTGTCCAAGCCTATGGCACTTGTGACACCTCAACTTGCTCTTGTCAAAACCAACTTTGGTTTTGCCAGAGAGACCAGGAAATTTCCTACCAGTTCTCTTGTAGAACTTTTAAGATCGAATATTTATCATAGCCATCTGACTCAAAATATCCATCTCTTCCAGATCATCATCTGGAATGCCCTTCAAATCCTCCATCAGGAAACACAGGTTATCACAGCTACCCTCTGAACCACTATCAACACCAACAAAAGCATGTTCAGAGTTGGTAGAGAAATCAATATGCTCGTCATAAGAACTCTCTGATGCAGCATATTCCGACTCCTGACCTATCAAGGCAGCATTGCCAGTGACAAAGTCATCAGTGAGCTTGCCAGAGTTGGACAACTTCCTCTTTTGCTCTATCTCTCTCTCAAATGTGAGCAGTTTCCCATGAAGTTGGGTGACCAAAGAGAATGGTTAAACGTAGGAGTTGAAAGGTAAGACGAGTTCAATATCACAGGAACATTATATATGATAAGAATGAGAAGACACCAGTTCAAGGAATCAAAGATTTTTAAGATACAAAGAGAATGGTTCCATTTGGTAACGCATTACCATTTGGAATCATTGACACGTCAAGGTAAATTGACCCATTTGCCATAGAGACTTGTGTATGTTGACCATAGTTTATCAGTCATCCCAGAAATCCCCAGGTAAGCATAACTAGTCTCGCAATGAGATTTATACGATATGCTTGCCTTAGCCCGAAGGCCTTTTGCCAGGAAATCCAGAATACAGGTGTCTATGTGTCACACAATTTATTTGGTTTATGAAATCAAAACCTTGATGAGATTTCCATAGATTAGACATAGAGTCTAAGGAATTGAACCCACGATAAATAGTGTAGATTCCACACGTTGTCGAGAATAAGTTTAGAAAGTTTCATTTGTCGGGGAGAGTCAAAGTGTCAAAGATAAGTCTAGGGAAGACAGGTAACAAAGTTTAAGCATACATAAGGCAATCCTATGCTAAGGCATCAAGTTGCATATAAGAAAGTATAGCATTATGTAGCATGTATACCATATATCTTTACAAGAATTGAAATATGATTCTATAAGGTTCATGCATAAGCTATAGTTTAGGTCACCATTTCTAGTAACCTAGATCCCTATAGTTATGGGCTCTGATACCAATCTGTCACACCCCAACCTTGACGGCGGAAACGTCGAGGTGTGAGAGTTACGATTGTTCACAGCCACATAACGCTATTATTAATTCCAAATATATTAATCAGGATTCAATTGTAACAATACAAGTAAATGTTGAAACAAAGATACATCCAGGTCATTCGTTTATTTCTCTAAGTCCAATCCTAAGTGTGATAAGCTTTAAAGGGTAGAACACATACTTGGGTTATTCCTGAAACATGTTAAAAATAAAAGGTCAACATAAAAATGTTGGTGAGCATTCCATAGTTTTCAATACATAAGTATATAAAAGATGGCAATTCAAGTCATAAGTTAGTGAATAAAGTGATTAGGGATGTTATGAACAATGCAACAATCAAACCTCGACAAAGTTTTACAAGTCTTATACGTTAAAAGTATATACGATCAGCTTAGTGTATTTGGTTCCCTAGTGCACAAGCATACGGCTCCTAGGAGTCGGCAATACATCGACTTTAGCACCAAATAGGTTGTCTGTCCCATAGATCTATGACTTCGCTGGGCTAGCAATAGTTAATGATTATACATATAACGCCATAACATGGTAACCACAAAAGTTCAACTAACCACAACTTTACATGTTGAATTGCCATAAGTTTACAAGTCTCAAATAAGTTTACAAGTGTAATGATATAAGTTAACATGTTTCACCCCAAAGTGTGAAAATAAGAAAAAGGGGTATAGAAATACTCACTTGTCAAATAAGTATGTAATGAAGATTAATAAGAATAATAAACGTCGTTCCAAGATTAATCGTCACAAGGCACCTAAATATATATATTTACAAGTTTTGAGCTTAATTATATTAAGTTTAACGAATCAACGAGTTCTAGGATTTCGATGGAATTGTGGGGTTTTGTCAAGTAAATAAATTCATCTAATAAAATCATTTATATTTTGATTCCATAAAAGAAATTATACCATTTCAATGTTTTAACATAGAAACAAGATTAGGTAAAATAATTCATAAGGTTTAAATATAAAATGTAATTAAATTTTATTATCTTTCGAACTACATATGATTTAACCATGATTAAAATAACATATTGTCCAATAATAATTTAGTAATTATAACATATTTAACGAATGGTAATATATTAATTTAAATTATTATTTATAGTCCGTTTTCATAAATAACTATTTGAATAATCAGTTATTTAACATATAAGTTTATAGTGTTTGAAATATTCTAAATTTGAACCCTAATAGGTTTATAGCATTTAAATTGCATAAAAGAATTAATAACGTGTTTATAACCTTTGTTATTCTCTAAAGTAATTAGGTTTAAGATCATAAGTTTAAAATCTTTTAAAATTAATTTAATAATTAATTGATTAATGACTTGATCAAAATAACCAATTAAATACTCAATTATTTAAATAAATTATAATATAACTTATTTGATTTAAAGAATCATTATAAAGTAATAAAAAGACAATCTTTTACATACCTTTTGTCCTAGTTTTTTATAAAAATTAGAATATTCTTTTGTTTAAAAATCTCAGAAATATATCAATAACTTCTGGACTAAATTTATTTAACAGTAATTATTTTATTTTGATTAAATAATATATTAAAAATTTATGAAATTTAAAATGAAATAAAACTAAAAATAAAAAATAACATGAGGGTGCCCGGGTGCGAACCCGGGACCCCATGTGTATGACCATGTGTGTTACCAGTGGGCTGTAAGCCCCAATTTTGATTAAAAGTCCTTTTGAAATGTTTAAAATCATTAAACGCAAAATCTCCAAATTACTCAAGAACCCTAGAACTACAAATCGAACCAATTGAGCATCGATTCGTTAATGTTAATAGAATCAAACATAGGGCTTTTGTTCCCTAGATGAAATCAAGTGTGTATATGTGTTCAATTTACCTGATTTCGTTTGGATTGTTGATGGTTGATCGATGAACGAAGCGAAGCATAAACCGGAATAGGATGTGAAGTTTTGGGTATTTGATAACGAAATTAGAGGTCCAGATAGTTGAAAGGGATCAAATGGGATATTTACCCTCTGTTATAGGTTTGACTTGGTCGATTCAATCCCAAACGGGTGTCGTATTTGATTCATTTGTTTCGGTTATGCTTCGATGATTAACTGATTGTTAAACTCAAATTAAACTTCACATTTAGTTTCGTAGTGATTAATCGTACGTTTCCGTTCGATTAATTTGATTACCATTAAGTTTTGAACGTTGATCGGTTAGAAGTCGATGGTTTATTGATTTCGGGTTCGATTCCCTTAAATGTCGGATGTAATGGTACAATTAATCGAGGGTTCATGTTCGAATCATCCCTACGAAGCTATTGTAATGGTTTTTGGGGTGCAAACCGCGGCCAAAAGGCCGTTTTTGGCCTTACCGGAGTTCGGCCGGAGCCGGCGGCTCCTCTCGCCGGATTTGCGGGGAAGGAAAGGGAGATTGGTTTGGGAATTTCGAAAGTTACACAAATGGTCCCTGTGGTTTTTAGAAGTTATCATTTAAATTTTAAAGTTTAGGTTTGGTTTTAAATAAATTACATTTTAATCCCTGAAGTTTAATATGTTGTTATTTTATGTAAAAACCATTTAATTATAAGCTTTAACATATTAAAACTTATAATATCATTTATTATTAATATTATTATTACCATTAATATTATTATTATTATTAATATTATTATCAATAATAGTAATAATAATATCATTATTATTATTATTACAATAACAATTTTTTTAAAGATTATTATCACATTAAGTTAAGTTTTATAATAATAAGTAAACATTACAACACTTATAATGTTATTATTATTATTAATATTAATTTGTTAACCACCAAATTAATTATCAAGCATAATAAGTCCTCAAAGATTCAAAATTGACATAAATGGTCATTTTAAAACTTAACCAAAATTAACTTTTAGTTTAACGAAAATACGATATGTTACAATGGAAATGTCAAGAGAAATGAAAGAAGCTGAAGATGCAAGAATTCTTCTTGAGATCAAAGAGAAGAAAAGACAACAAAAGTTATACAAGCATATTCCTACTCTTTCGCCAGTTCAAGAAAGTCCTGTGCAACAGGTTGTGGCTGCTACACAAGAACCTCAGGTAGATAAAGAAACAGATAAACAAAGAATGATAGACTACCTGAGTGCCACAGGCTTCTACCAGGCAGAAGCACTTCTTCCTTTGTCCTTTGAGTACATTGAGTTTGAGTATCTCAAACAACTTGAACTTCAAGTACTCAAAGAGCAGAAGTTAACAAAGAAGAAAATAAGGGAAGAAGCTACTAAGTCAAGAGCTCTCATTCAGAAGAACTTGAAAACGTCTGATGATAGACAAATAATGATGAGCTTCTTGAAGCTGTATGGATTCTCTGGAAGGAGACTTTGGCCCTATGTCTCTATCTACTATGGATGAGCATATCAGGGTGATCAAGCAGAAGATCAAGAGTGGAGAGCTTGCTGACTTGCACACTCCTCCAAGTCAAGCTCTACCTCAAGTAGAGGTTAAGTTTGAACAATAAAAGACAACTCAAACAAGAACCTCCAGCTTCATCTTCTGATCCACAGCAGGGTCATAGACCACCCTCTTCAACTATTGATCAACAGTAAGGTCAAAGGCCAGCCTCAACATCTTACCCACAACAGGGTCAAACTCCCTCTTCTTCTGAACCTGTGAGGGAGGAACACCCAACTGAGGAAGACACAACTAATCTACAAGGTGCTGCAGACCAGTATTCTTAGTTAAAGACTGTAAAGAGGAAGAAGAGGATGGCTTCTAAATCTGATGCAAAGAAGAAGAAGAAGTCAAAATCAACCTCCTCTGATCCTCAGGATGAATCAGAACATCCTAAGGAAGTGCAAGAAGAAAGAGCCAAATCATCTCCAATTAAAATGGCTCCTCTTGCATCAGGAAGACAGTGAGCTGCTGAATATCCTCAAGTGTTTTGGTAGCATCAGCCTAGGGGGAGTTTGTAAGGATTCCTAGAAGTTTGATGCAGCCAAAACACTCTTGTAACTATCTACTGATCATAACAACTGAAGTTAACAGCTGAAGACATCTACTGAAGTTAACAGCTGAAGACATCTACTGAAGTTAACAGCTGAAGACATCTACCGAAGTTAACAGCTGAAGACATCTATTGAAGGTAACAGCTGAAGACATCAACTGAAGGTAACAGCTGAAGACAACAACTGAAGACATCAGCTGAAGACAACAGCTGAAGGTAACAGCTGAAGACATCAGCTGAAGACATCAGCTGAAGACAACAGCTGAAGGTAACAGCTGAACACAACAGCTGAAGACATCAGCTGAAGATATAAACTGAGACAAAGTCTGAAGACAAAGTCTGAAGACAGTTTTCAGTAGTTGTCACAACAACTGAAGAAGTATTCTTCAGTAGTTGTGATGATCCTTCTTCAGTAGTTATCACAGCAGCTGAAGAAGTGTTCTTCAGTAGTTGTGATGATCCTTCTTTAGTAGTTATCACAACAGCTGAAGAAGTATTCTTCAGTAGTTGTGATGATCCTTCTTCGGTAGTTATCACAACAGCTGAAGAAGTATTCTTCAGTAGTTGTGATGATCCTCTTTCAGTAGTTATCACAACAACTGAAGAAGTATTCCTCAGTAGTTGTGACAGTTCTTCTTTCAGTAGTTCTATGAAATGATCAAGTCTTCCTGCATGCTGCACAGAACATGAAGTAGTATTGCTACGAAAGTTTTACACCAATTCAGAAACATTTCAAGTGTAAAATCTTTCATAGCCAAGACCTATATCTTCAGAAGCCAGAAATGAAGTCTTTCTTAGCTTCAAGACAAAGTCTGCTGAAGCCAAGAAACCAAGACAGATTCTTACGAAGACTTTTATCATACATGCTTTATCTGATATACTTTTTCTGCAAAGCTGAACCACTTTGCCGCTGCCCACTCTGGTTGGTCACCAACTTGTATGAGTTAGTGAAAAGGTCCATCCTTTAGGAAAACTGTACATTGAGGTCTTGGGTCAAACCTTTCTACTTTATGTACCTTTATCCTTTTTGTAATATATTAGGATGTGAGCTATGGCATGTCATAGTCACTAGCCAAAAGGAAAATCTGCCTTTTGACTCTACATGGATTGTGTTGTCTAATTCATGTATCCAGCTAGCCTTCAAAGTATGAACGTCTGTAGGTTGTATTATATAGTATCTCAAAGTCTTGTAAAGTATGAATGCTGAATACTTGTAACTTTGAATTTGAGAAGCAATATACAACATCCTTGAAAACCAACCACTTGTGTTGTTATCTTGTTCTTTCTTTCTGAGTTTACTTTTGTATTCTTAGCATCATCATAACCTGTTCCCCATTTGATCTGTTAAGTGTTCTAATACACTCTCCTCATTGTGTTGTTGTGTTGTAAGTGCTAACCCTTCACCCGGTCCTGCAATTATTTTGTGTATTCAGAAACTAAAAGGTTACGGTTAATAATAATGGTAATAATAATAATAATAATAATAATAATAATAATTATATTAATATTAATAATAATAGTAATAATAATAATAATAATAATATTAATAATAATAATAATAATAATAATAATAATAACAATAATAATAATTATACAAAAAAAAGGAAGAGGTCACGTGGAGGCCAAACCGTGACCTCTTGAGATATTTTTGAATCTGATTTCCCCTCGATTAGTGCACCTGCCGCTCGAGCACCGTGTGTGTAAGAGGTCACGTGGAGGCCAAACCGCGACCTCGTGTCTGTAAGAGGTCACGTGGAGGCCAAACCGTGATCTCGTGGTTACTGGTTTCATCTTCAACCGTTCGCACACCCCCCATTTCACCACACATTCACCACAACCACAACCATTTCACCGCCACAATCACGAACGTTTCACCACCACCGCCTCCAAACCGTCACCGCGAGCCCTCCCCGTGACACCGCCACCGCTCACCACCACCTTCCACCACCACCACCACCACCGCTCACCATCTTCCAGCACCACCGCCGCTCATCCACCATCTTCCACCACCACCGCCGCTCATCCACCATCCTCCACCACCACCGCAGCTCACCACCACCGCCGCTGTAACACCGCCGTCGCACCACCACCGCTGCTACATTATCGTTTTCGGTACGTAATTTACAACTTTAATCCATAGAGGTAAACATAGATTTGATAGATTTTCCCAAATAGATTTGATAGGTTTTCCCAAATAGATCTGATAGGTTTTCCTAAATATATTTGATAGGTTTCCCTTATAGATTTGATAGGTGTTCCCGTATGTGTAGCGTAGTTTGTCGACGGTTTATTATTATTATTAGAAATAATAATAAATAATAATATTAATAGTTATAATAATAATAGTAATAGTAATAATAATAATACTAATAGTTATAATAATAGTAATAATAGTAATAATAATAGTAAATAATAATAATAATAATAGTTATAATAGTAATAGTAATAATAGAAATAATAATAATAGAAATAGTAAATAATAATAATAATAATAATTATAATAGTAATAGTAATAATAGAAATAATAATAATAGAAATAGTAAATAATAATAATAATAGTTATAATAGTAATAGTAATAATAAATAATAATAATAATAATAATAGAAATAGTAAATAATAATAATAATAGTTATAATAGTAATAGTAATAATAAATAATAATAATAATAATAATAGTTAAATAATAATAATAATAATAGTTATAATAGTAATAGTAGCAATAATAATAATAGTAATAATAATAATACTATAAATAGTAGTAATAATAGTAGTACTAATAATAATAAGAATAGTAATAATAATAATAATAGTAATAATAATAATAATAGTAATAATAATAATATTAGTAATAATAATATAGTAATAATAATATTAGTAATAGTAATAATAATAATAGTAATAGTAATAATAATAATAATAGTAATAATAATAATAATAGTAATAATAATAATAGTAATAATAACTATAGTAATAGTAATAATAATACTAATAATAATAATAGTATACATAATAATAACTAGTGGGTGCCCGCGCGCGTTGCGGCGCACGCGTTATTTTAAATGAATAAGGGCGTGTTGTAGTAACGGACATGTGTTGATACCTTTAAGTGTGCATTGTGTAGTTGCGTGCTGTGAATGATCATGTTGTACGTAGATGGGCAAGCACATTATATTTTGTGTGTGTGTGTGTGTGTGTGTGTGTGTGTGTGTGTGTGTGTGTGTGTGTGTGTGTGTGTGTGTGTGTGTGTGTATATATATGGCTTCTGATGTATTACACTTAATAAGCATACAACCACCCAAGTGGCTAACAAATTATGCAATCATATTAATTTAGAAAAACAACCATACCTGGATGTAGAATTCCTTCAAAATACAAAACATAAGTAAAAGTGTAAAACATGACACATATAAAACTTCTACCTATAAAAGGGTGATATGTAATCTCACCAACAATGTAACTGCATGCCTAATAACCACCAGGGGGAGCTTCTGCATGAGATAACATCACATAATTGTTTAGTGTGTCGTGTTAGAATCTAAACATTTATTGAACTGTGGAAAATGGATGTGTTGAAGCATGCATGGCAAAACAAATGGGTCAGGTAGGTCTAGCTAATAGGTTGTTTTTTTAAATAAAGTATCATATATACCTGGTCCATCCCACCAGATTGTGTCCCAATGTGTCTTTCACATTCACATGTTACCTGGGCAAGTTGTTTCTGCAATAGAGAAATACATAATTTTTATAAAACATAGAATGCCATATTACTTACTTTCAACACAAATAATATTATAAAGAAGTGTCAAATAGACATCATATATAATAAGCAATAACCATCAGAAACTTAGATATATTGTAACTTAATATAACCAATATTTATAAATATCATGAGATTATGAGAATACCTTAGGAAGATTGACATTGTGGGCATCCATTATGGCAATTGTGGAAGAAAACACAAAAGCAGAGATTGATAGCCTGGACCCTGTATGAGCAACCAATGAGGGCTCCACGTAAGACAAATTGGTCAATCTCTTAGAACAGCTTGTTTTCTAAGACAAATTGGTCAATCTCTTAGACAAATTGGTCAATCTCTTAGACAAATTGGTCAATCTCTTAGAACAGCTTGACCAAAAGTGCTGTTGAGCCAAGCTACCAGGCTTTAATAAATAAACCTACATGGATTTAGAGAAATAAATCTGTTACGGACCATATATAAATCAGCAAACACATTTTGTTACTTGTATATTGAACTTACAATTGATTTTGCAATGGCTTTAGCTGGAGTTTGTGATCTATTGGAAAACAAGAACCTTGTATTTCTTGGGACGTCAATAGAAAAAAGGGTATGATCCACCCCCACTTGCCACAGGAACCTGCAGAAGTATACCCATATCAGAACCTATCAGAGGCTCACCTACATGCATCTTGGTGAAAACAATTACAAAGTTAGCAACTAAGAACATGGATAAAGATATTGCCCATCCAAGCTGCACTCTGTAATGCCATATATTGATCCATCCTAATCAAATGAAAACATGGATTAAAACTCTCTAAACCCTAAAATTGAGATCAGTTTTTTGAGAAAAATGTAATGTGTAGATTGAATTTTAGTAAAACCGAATGAGTTGGTGCTAAATTTGTGGTGATATGGGAATCAATTGTGAGTTTGGAAAGAAGCTTGTTTGACATGAAAAGTCAATGGCAAAACAATTGTTCTGCAAGCAATACGTCGAAAAGATGGCGTACCATTTTGATTTCTTCTGGAGTTATGAACCCGTCTCTATCCACATCGAACTTTTAAAAAGCAGCCTGTGATAATTGTTGCCATTTTTAAGAGTTATGTTCCTCCAACTGATGAATAAAAATCTGCATTGGCCATCTCCCTAGGGCCATTAACGATGCAGCCCATAATTGCAATCTGTCATAAGAGTAACAGCAAGATAAGTGGTGTTTATTTGCCTTAACAAAGTTGGCACTCAATGTTATGTGTTATGATGATTACCGAAACACCAGGCAAATGTGATGTTTTTTCTCTAATTTCTGCACTTATCACTTGAAGATCAAATAGTGTTCTACCACAAGATGGGCATGAGACATATTCCTGAATTAAAATTAATAAATCGAATACATTCGACATTTCATTTTGATTTTACAATGAAATGTTTTATTCCAGGTTCAAGTTTTCCAGCACATTGCCCTATAACATTCATAGCAAGCTTCCTTGCAGCCATAGTTATTTCCTACAATAATCAAATTTACAAATTTAATCCTCAGCAAGAATGATATACATGTAAACACATGAAATGCAATAGCTTACCTTCTTATCTCGGCCTAAAACAGACAGAATAATGAGCAAAAGGTCTTGGTTAATGCATCTTCTGGTCATCTGGTGTAACCTTAACAAAGTAAAATTAAAAGTTGATGATTTGTTGTTTCGTGCATAATATTTGCAGGTATACTTTGAGTATATGAGAAGCTTTCGGGTTGAATTTGATGAATTCTTCCAGGATGGGAGCATTATCGAGATTGAAATTAGTTTAGGTGCCTGTGGAGAATTGCGTTACCCATCTTACCCTGCAAAACATGGTTGGGAATATCCTGGTATTGGTGAATTCCAGGTACTTTTGTATAAACAAATCAATATATAACCTTTAGATAGCATGGCATTGACATGATTATGAATAGTAGTTTCGACTCATTTGCTTATGAGTGGGTTGATCAGGGCTATGTTTAATCTCTAATGGTTCAGACATGTGAAGTAGAAAAAAAATAGCTTTAACGGAAATGGGTGTCAAACAGGCCAAAAGTCTGCCGAAAGTGACTTTCAGCACATAGAAAACTAAAAGATCTTAAATGCTTTAACTCTAAAATAGATAAATTTTAAAATTAGAGATAATCTAATATTCAGACAAATATTTAAAACAATTTTACAAAAAAAGAAGACAAAAAGAGTTTTGGGTTAGGACTACCAGTACCTGTTTTGACTTGAATCCCTTTTGACCCATTACCCGACGTTTTGTTACCTCCAATCGTGATTTTAATAAAGAAAGATTGTTACCTCCAAGGGATGTATTTATGATACAAGTGGTGTTTACATAAACTGCATTGAACACTTTCTTTCTTATGATCACTTTATTGAAGACGCCACGATAAATATAACTATATAAACCATAAAAGTTTGCCAAATATAATCACATGCCATTGTTAAAATCTTTAATTTGTGGTTTGGATTGAAACCGGGTTGTTATCAGTGGCTTCTGCACCAACAACCCAAATCACCGCCTTAAGCTTTCAACAATGTATGACGCATACAGATCCCTGCCATCACAAATATTCATGTTAGATCAGATCCACACATGCAAGAAACGAGCACAAAAAGAAACGCAAGATTCTCTGTAGGTGCGCGTGCGTGTGTTACTACTACTCACATGGAATACTCTATAGGTTTGACCGCATCATCAGCAGGGAGGAAGTCGTTGACTTTGACTGATTTGTTCTCATTCCTCTTGTCTGAATGCATCAAGTAAAGGTATGGGAAAATAAGATAAGATTAACAAATAGGGTAGATGTATACTGCTACTTTTCACACAAATGTATGGATACAGTCCTCAAAGAAACGCCGAATCTCAGCAAGACGATGAGGGGGGAGTTCTTTAATATCGGTGTAGTGGCGGAATTCTGGGTCATCTGCACACACTGCTATGATTTTGTCATCTGCTTCACCCTGTAAAAGCATATCACAATGAATAACTTGAATTTAAGATGAACCTAAGATGCTTAAATCTAATTTACCTGATCAATCATAGGCATTAATCCAATTGCACGTGCACGAAGGAAGGTGCCAGGCAATACAGGTCCCTGTGCAGGGGAAAATTAGAATAACAAAAAATAACAATCCATTATGTTATTGAGCATCTGAGAAGATCACCCCGCCGATGAGGTGATGATCTTTTAAAACTTGGCAATTACTCACACTGGAAGCACTTTTAGTTAGCTTTAACTTGTAGTGCAATAGGAAAGATTTATTATAAGAGGTTTGATTGTTGTTGGTTTTCCCTTTTAAACAACATAAAGGATCAGAAATCACTTTAAACTTGAACAAACAGTAGTATGTAATAACCTAATACAAACTAAACATCAGAATGGTTATTTACTCTTGAAAGGAGTAGGCCCTAAGATCAAAGTAGTTATAGACTTATCGTTGATGCCATTGCTGCTTATTAAACCTTCTACACACATTAACAAGCTCTCAACAGCAACCACATCTCAAAACAAACATATATACATCAAAATCGAGCATCCGTTTCAGTGACAGACTACAATTCGAAGAAATCAGACACAAAAAATAAACGATAACACCGATAGAGAAACATTATCTACGAGAAAGCACTACAACACGTACAAACTTCAAACAGATGGCGTAGGGATAACGCAGAGCGATCATAACAATAAAATTCGTAAGAACATGTGTGCGATGTAATCGAAACATACCATTGCACTCATCTATAGTCGCATACGAGATCATAACAGACTGATAACTACTAAAATTAAACAGTGTTAGCAATTGAAGTTTCTGCAGATTAAGATCAGCAACAGAGAACATCATCTAGAACAAATCAATATACCAAGAGAACCCAACAAATGTATATGATCTTCCATACAGAAACCTAAAGGACCAGATTCAAGCAAATTTTCAGTTCAAAAAGCTTTGTAACATGAAGTTCACCCAAAAACCTAATAGTTAACGATCAGAAACAGAGAGCATCATCCACAACAAATCAACATAGCATGATAATCCAACAATTGTATGATGTTCCATATAGAAATCTAAAGGATTTGATTTAAGTCATTCAAGCAAATTTTCAATTCAAAAAGCTTTATAACATGAAGTTCATCCAAACGCCTCACAGTTGATGCTCACAAACACAGAACATAATCTACTACAACAAATTAATCACAAAACTAAACGCCTAAATCTGAACAATCCTACAACAATCATCAAAATACGATCTATCACCAAACAAATGATGATCGATTGTCACTATAATCCAGATCTAATTCACTTAAAACGATCAGAAACTAATCAAATCGAAGAAATCAAGCTGAAATCGACAATACCTCACGGCGAAAACAACCAGAAACCTCGATAGCGAAGGATACCTTCGAATGGAAAGAGAGGAGTGGCGGTGAAATGGAGACGGAGGAGGAGTGTGCAGTGGTGTATAGGTACGAGTGGGTACCTCAATCGAACACCCAACATCATATGAAGCGGAAGCGATGCGTAACGTCCGGCCGGTTGGGGAATGTTCAGGCCGACGAGAAAGTCGAACGGGCGCGTCTTACGAGGAGCGTGAAATGACTCCTCTGCCCCTCCTTCACACATTATAAAGGAGTATAGATAATAGTAATAATAATTATAGTAATAGTAATAATAATACCAATAATAATAATAGTATACATAATAATAATAATAGTAATAGTAATAATACCAATAATATAATAATAATAATTAATTGTCAACCATTAATTTTATAAACATTGTAAATAATAATAAATACGTTTTTTTTCGTAGATATGGATGCCGACGATGTTTTTATCCCCGGCATTGATGACTGCCTGTTTTTACGGTTCGAGCAGGGGACTACACCGTACGAGCGGTTCAGGACCCTAAGAGCACGATTGCCGGCACCGGGGACCGTCTTGTCGGAGGACTTCTTACAGCTCGTTGGAAAGCGCGACCGTTTTTTTGAGATTATCGGCGAGGACGGCCCGTGGGAGCAGCTGCTCCGGATGGGCGACCATGCCCATCGAGAGCTGACCGTGGAGTTCTACTGCACCTTCACATTCCATCCACGTGAGCAGGGACTTGCGGAGCTGGACGAGGACGACATAGCGGACGGTCATGCGCCCGCGGAGGTTGCTTTCCGGTTGTTCGGGTCCCTCCACCGCATGTCACTTAGGCGGTTCGCTGTCGTCAGCGGCCTCTACACGGAGGTGGAGGTCCGACAGCCGATGTACACCACGGCCTTGATCCGCGGGCCGACGACTCCGAGCAGATATGGTGGCCTGCCATTGGCGATGGATCGTACGGTGGTGATACGAGGTCCTCTCATATACGAGACCCTCTGTATAGATACATTCACTGACTCATCGCCACGTCCGTCGCTGGTCGTGGGGTGGGGACCGACAGGGTCAACGCCGCCGACCTTTTCTTTCTTCGGTGTGTACTCACACACCGACACTGCCACCTCGCGCATGCCCTTGCTGATTATTTTGCTAGTTATTATCATCGACAGTCGCAAGGGGCGTTGGTGGGCGGGAACATCATTTCCCGGATCGCTCGGGGCTTGGGGTACGCGCATGCCATGTCCCAGCTCCCGCTACCTCCGACTCCTGTGCGCGTGGCCGCCCGGAACACCGCCATTGGGATGAGGATCGTTCGGAGGTTCCCCGACGGCACGTGGAACCTGCTCAGTAGATACCATGAGCTCATGCCATGGGTGCCAGAGCCGTTGGTGGACCCCCCGAGCTGGTGGGGGATGAGGTCCACCTTCAGGATGCCCACGAGCCCCTTGGCGGCGGGGAGGATCAGCCCATTTCCCCGCCGCACGACCAGGACCCGCCCCAGCATCCTCAGCGCGTGTACCATGCCATGCGATTGCCTGCTCATGTTCTTGATATGCTTCAGGACACACGAGACAGGGTCACGAGGCTGGAGGATATGACCACAAGGCTGCATGATATGATGGACTGGGTCATCCAGCACATGGTCGCGGACTATGCCGCCTCGGGTACGCCGTTGTTGTCACAGCCACCGAGGCGATTAGACCATGACGGTGCTGGCCCATCTGGCGCGGGCGGGTCTAGTCAGGACAGCGATCAGGAGATGATGGATTAGATAGGTATTTTGTTTGTATTTTATTTATTTTTGTTTGTAAAAACTCATTGTATATATATATATATATATATATATATATATATATATATATATATATATATATATATATATATATATGCAGTTTCAGTTTTTATGACTTATATATTTGGTTGTGTTTGTTTGGTTATGTTTCTTTATTTGTTTGTTTTATATTTGTAATGTTGATAATGTTAATTGTATATGTTTGATAACAACTGATTTTTACGATTAGGTTAACCATGTGATAAAATAATAACAACCAACTTGTTTAATATATAATTAAACATAAAAATTAATTGTAATATGATAAATTAATAATAAACACAAAACACAAACACGTATGTTACGATTAGGTTAACCGTGTGATAAAATAAAAATAAAAATAAACTAGTATGATTACTCAAATTTAGAAAATATATACAATATGTCTGTATAATGACAACCGATTTTTACAAACTCGTAAAAAAATTAAACACAAAACCGTCACATTAATAATAAATAAATACTTGTAATAAGATAAATTATTAATAAACACAAAACACAAACTTGTGAGTTACGATTAGGTTAAACGAGTGATAAAATAAAAATAAAAACAAAGTGATATAATTAATTAAAAAATATAGAAAATATGGGCAATATGTCACGGTTTGGCCAAACCGTGACATATAGCCTCTTAACCCTAATCAATTCCCCATTAATTACATACCCAATCACTGGGTAACGGATCCCCAGATCTAACTGTCACGGTTAGGCCGCACCGTGACAGTTAGGTCTCACACCAGATCAAACGGTCACGGGGAGCCCTACCCGTGACCGTTTGAATCGGTTTTCCACAGGAAAACGCGGTGTGTGCAGAATTTCCCTTTTTTTAGGTACAATTCGGGTTTTTGAGTCCATCCCTGCAGTATTAACTACTTTGGTTATTGTATTATGAGAAACAAACGAATTTACATGGTAGACTTAAGATTTGTATTAAGTTTGTAGAAATATAATAACATAGACCAAACTGGTGATAAAGACCATAGAGCTTAAGACCATAACTTATTCTATCATAACCGTGGCGCTAACAACTTTTTAGTTGAATTAATTATTTGAATAACTTTTAACATTAATCAGGCTTGGTGTTCGTTATCAGTCTACTCGATTACCTACTTAAATTGAGTTCGATGGCAAACCTCGTTAAAGATTTGGTAGCCTGCCAACCAATGCACTCATTAACTACTGATTTTTGTCCTTTTAACTACTGGTTGTGTGGAGAATCAATATACGTACCAAATCAAATGTTGCTATATGTACTTATTAACGAATGATTATAGGTTGTTTAAAAGAAAAAAAAAGATAATAATAAAATAAAATTGGGATCCAAAGAAGTTGTAGAATAAAATCTGGGAAAGAATCATCTAATTATACCAAGGCCAAAATACATGCAGCTGACAGTTAGTTAAAATTGCATTCGCTTTGCATTAATATATTTAACCTGTAGTGCTCAAGTTCTATTATGATATTTGTATTTTAGTTTAGATTTGTATTAGGATGCAAGTGATATTATATGCCTGTTTTTGACCGTGCAATAAAACCGAGAAAAAGGGTTTGTCTTGCAACCAAGAAAAGAAGGGAAAAAGAAAAAGGAAGAGAGAGAATTGTGCGATGTGAAATTGCACTTCGTTAAAGGGTGGTCATTTGTTGAATAAAAGGGTATACTACTTGTTTTGAAGTGATTGAAACCTAGTTTATCGATTATGGAGTTGTAATTTCTATTATATATACACACACATACACACAATAAAGGGATTAAAATCTAAAAAAAGCGAGGAACCATCAAGATGTGACACGTATATTATAGGGTAAGAGTTTATGGATCCTACAAAAGTTGTAAATATCTAACTGTAAGGCACATATGTTAGATGCACCATTGTATGAGTTAGAAACACTACATATTGGTTGGGCGCTAGAGCTATACATACCAAGGATCTTGTCGTTTTACATAGAGTGTGTCATCCTCTTGAAAAGAAAACAGTTTTGATGGGATACCCAAACCAAAAAATTTAAGAAGGGTAAGCGGATGTGTATTCATGTTTGGGCGTATTACGGATTTTATGAGTTGGTTTGAAATTACTAGTATAAGCTTGTATTGGCAAGTGATTTGACTTGAATATTGATATAGATTTCTTCTTATTATAAAACTTATATGATTTTCATTATTTATCATTCGATTATTCAATCCCTATATGTATGCATGTGTATAAATTAATGTTGTTAAGAATAGTAATAGGAGATGAGGTAGTGACGGTAGTTAGTGCGTATGCACCACATGTTGGACTAGGGGAAACGGAAAGAAAAACGTTTTGGGAGAGTTTAGACCACGTTATGGGCGACATACCTAGAGAAGAAAAGTTATACATAGGAGGAGATTTTAATGGACATATCGGAAAGGATAATGAGCATTTCCAACTGGTGCAAGGAGGCTACGGGTATGGTCTTAGGAATGACGGCGGTAGGGAGCTTCTTGACTTTGCAGTAGCGCATGACTTAGGCATCATAAATTCGTTCTTTAATAAAAGAGACTCGCATCTAATCACGTTTAGCAGCGGCGGGAGACACACGCAGATAGACTATTTATTGATGAGGAGAGAAGATCATAGCTCGTGGAAAGACTGTAAAACAATCCCGGGAGAGACGGTTGTGACGCAACACCATATGTTGGTGGCGGATATACGCGTCAAGAGGCCAATTGCCCAACGGAACAAAAGAGTTACACCCAAGATCAGATGGGGCCAGCTCAAAGACGAAAAGATTACCATTTTTAGAGATAAAGTCATACAAATGAACCAAACTGGGCCACAGGAAGATGCAAACCAAAAGTGGGAGGTTATGGCAACTAGGCTCATCCAAGCAGCTAAAGAAACGCTTGGAGTTACAACAAAAAGGACAGTTAGTCATAAGGAATCATGGTGGTGAAACGAAAATGTACAAGAGAAGATACGTATCAAACAACAAAGTTTTAGAGAGATCATACGCTGTAACAATGAGGAAGAACACGTAGGGCTAAAACAAAAGTACAAGGAGGCTAAGAGACAAGCGAAAAAATCGGTGTCAGAGGCAAAGAACACGGCGTATGAAATGATGTATAAGCGATTAGACGCACACGCGCATAGCGCGCATGCGCACAAGCCAAAACTTTCTGTATGTTATGAAAGAAGGAGAGCATGACATGTTTAAGATAGCCAAGGCAAGAGAAAGAAGAAGACAGGACCTGAGAATGGTCAAGTTCATACAGGCTGCAGATGGAAAGGTTTTGGTGAAAGAGAAAGATATCAAGGTGAGATGGAAAACTTACTTCGATAACCTATTTAACAATAGGAATCAAAATCAACAAACTGAGGTAGATAGAACAACTCAAACAATGCAACAAAACCAATGCTATTGTAGAAGCATCACAGTTGACGAAGTTACAAGAGCTATGAAGAGAATGGGAAGGGCTAAAGCGGTGGGGCCAGACAACATACCAATTGAAGCGTGGAAATGCCTGGGTGATGAGGGTCTCAAATGGCTAACAGATCTATTCAACACTATCTTTAAGACAGGAAAGATGCCAGACCAGTGGAGAACCAGTGTCATAGTCCCCATATATAAGAAAAAGGAGATATCCAAGGTTGCGAAAACTACAGGGGAATAAAGCTATTGAGTCACACGATGAAACTATGGGAAAGAGTTATTGACACGAGAATTAGATGGGAAACCCAGATAGCAATAAACCAATTTGGATTTATGTTAGGACGCTCTACGATAGAAGCCATACACGTCATAAGACGGATAATGGAGAAATATAAAGAAAAGAAAAGGGACCTCCATATGGTATTCATCGACCTAGAAAAGGCCTATGATAGTGTACCGCGACAACTAATTTGGGAAAGTCTACGACTTAGAGGGGTACCAGAGAGGTATATCAAATTAATTAAGGATATGTATGATGGGGCAAAAATGTGTGTGCGAGCACCGGTAGGAGACACAGACTCATTCTCAGTGGAAGTTGGACTCCACCAAGGATCGACATTGAGCCCATTTCTCTTCGCACTAGTGTTGGATGAGATGACTAAGTCTATACAACAGTCAGTCCCGTGGTGCATGCTCTTTGCGGATGATATTGTCTTAATATCAAAATCTAAAATGATGCTTAACGACAAGCTAGAGCAGTGGAGAGCAGCGCTGGAGAGCAGAGGATTAACGATAAGTCGCTTTAAGACGAAATACATGCATTGTAACTTTGGTGGCGACGAGAAAGAGGACACCCAAATCAGTATCCAGGGTATGCCGGTCCCACGGACATCTAGGTTCAAATACCTGGGCTCGTACCTGCAGGAGGACGGAGAGATACACAGCGATGTAGCTCACCGTGTCCAAACAGGATGGTGTAAGTGGAGAGCAGCATCAGGGATCCTATGTGATAAGAGGTTTCCAGCAAAACTTAAGGAAAAACTATACAGAGTGGCGGTACGCCCAGCTATGCTATATGAAACAGACTGCTGGGCCATAAAGAAATCGCACGAGAAACAAATAGAGGTTGCGGAAATGCGAATGCTAAGGTGGATGTGTGGCCATACAAGACTGGATCGGATAAGAAACGAAGTGTTTCGACAGAAGTTAGAAGTGGCTTGTATTGTAGATAAAATACGAGAGGGAAGATTAAGGTGGTATGGACATGTCAAGAGGAGACCAATGGCAGCACCGGTCAGAGCAGTGGAGAACATCGTCATAGAAGGTAGGAAGAGTAGAGGAAGACCTAGGTTGACTTGGGAAGAGATAATTAGGCGAGATATGGTACACTTGCACCTCTCTGAGCACATGATCGAGGGTAGGAGCGAGTGGAGACGTAGAATTAAAATTAAGGACTTTTAGTGGTTTCAGTAGCTAGGAAGGGACTTTGATTACTTGTTACGGGGCCTGATGTGTATGTAGTTCACTTCGACCTTTTTAGGGAAAACTTGCTGCTTCTCTGATGCATGCTTGTTCATTTTATATTTCTTTTTGGTGATATTTTAATGTTTGCTGTATGATGGGTGCGGTATCATATATCATATAGCATATATCGTATGTTTGATTATATGTTGATTTGCTGGCTTTATTGTTTTTGTTATCGAGCCGGAGGTCTCTTTGGAAGCGGTCTCTTTACCTATCTGGATAGATCGAGGAAAGACTTGCCACCACCTACCCCTCTCAGACTCTGCTCTTGAGTGGGATATACTGGGTTTGTTTGTTTGTTTGTTTGTTTGTGTATAAATTAATGAAATAAAAAATAATTCCATATAATTATGTTATGATATGGATCTTTAGTCTCGTTAATTTCAATGGTTAATTAACATTGAAAATATGATAATTCTCTAATAAATTTAATATTTAAAGTGGTTGAAATAACTCAATAAGTAAAAAAGAAAGTAGGCATAATTGTTGACTCTTTTTACTAGGTTAAATCTAGCTACAGTAAATTTTAATCTCAAATAACTTATATATATATACAATGTACACACATAGTTAACTTTTTTTAGATAGAATTAATAATTTTATTGTTAATAAACTTGTGTGATGTATATACCTTATAATTATGTCATTGACCCTATAATTATGTCATTTTAAATTTACGTTATATCCGCTATATATTCGCTAAGAGTTATACACGATCACACATCCACTTTAAATCATGATCTAGTGTAGAAAAAATTTGCTTAATACTCATTTTTATTAAAACTACCTCACGTGTGGGAGCTTGATCCCGTATTATCAATAAAAGTACGTTTAATGTTATATTCAACTTGTACATATAGACTTTTCAAACCGACCAGAGACATTGATCGATCTTTTGATTTTGAAGAGCTTTTATATGCTTGGTCTGTTGTCATTAATGATAACTAATGACACAGACCAAGCATATAAAAGCTCTTCAAAATCAAAAGATCGATCAATGTTTCTGGTCGGTTTGAAAAGTCTATTATACAAGTAATAATAGGAGTGATTTATACATTACCATCCTATTAAAAGTAGGGGTGTTCAAAATATCCGAATCCGAAACCGAATCCGAAACCGAATCCGAAATATCCGAAAATCCGAAATTCGGATATTCGAAATTTCGGATATCCGAAAATTCGGATATCTGAACTTCGGATATCCGAAATTTCGGATTCGGATTCGTATAGTGATTTTCAGAATTTTCGGATATTTCGGATATCCGAAATATCTGAAATATCCAAAATATTTTTATAAAAATTTAAAAATATTAAATATTAATTATATATTTCGGATATTTTTAGATATTTAGGACATTTTAATAGAAAAAACTTCAAACATCCGATAAAAACTTTAATAAAAATTATTATATTTTTATAAAATTTATTAAATAATACAAAATTTCTTTGAATTCGGATATCCGAACGGATATCCGAATCCGAATCCGAATCCGAAATTTCGGATATCCGAAATTCGGATATCCGAAATTTCGGATTCGGATTCGGATAGTGAAATTCACTATCCGAAATTTTCGAATATCCGAAAATGAATACCTCTAATTAAAAGCGTAGAGCATGTTAATTTGATGCCACTAATAGTCGTGGGTTTTATTACATTCGTGAAAAACGGTGGAATATACCCTTAAGTATCTTAATTTTTTTAATGCTGCATATCTTATGTTTACATGTCTTATAATGTCTTTACCACTGCATTATATAATAACAATATCAGCTCATAATTATGGCCGGTGGCGGAACCAGGAATATTTTTTTATGGGGTCACTATTTTTCGGTGTTTTGATTTGTAACGAAACAATATAAAATTTTTCGGTTGTCCCACCGGGTCGGGTCGGGTCGGGTCGAAATATAATTAAATTACATTGGAAATATTAACAAAAATACAATAGCAAAAGAAATGAAATAAAACTTACATTTTATAGTCGTTCTCTAAGCTTCTTCATCTTTTCAAATGTTCCATTACATCTTCAATTGACACATTTGCAAAAAGATCATTTTCAATATAACAAATATATAAGCCATTCATATATTCATCACTCAAACGATTTAATGTATCACATATAGTATGAGTTGTAATGAACAAAAGAACTAATATACTGAAATACCCAATTTAACAAACAAATTAACTACATCATATGTTTCTAAATACAAATGAGTGACAAATCAACCAACAAGTTAACTACATCTATAAGAAAAGCACAAATGAGGTTCTAGGGTTTAAGTTTAACTACAAATTAACTAATATTAAAGTATCGATCATTAAGAAAAACATAAACAAGGTTCTAGGGTTTAAATCTTTATACTAAACACAAATATAGATAGTAAACTCAATCAAACAAAATAACAAAAACTAAACACAAATCTAGATAATAAACTTAATGAAAAGATGTGCAAATCTAGCCATAAGCCATCTAGGGTTTAAAACTTCTAATCTAAATAAAAATTAAACAAACAAAGAAAGTTAGAAGCTAACCTTGAAAGTGAAAATCGCAGCCAAAGTAAGCAACAACAATGGCAAATCAGCGATGGTCGACGAATCGATGGACAAATGGCGATCGATGGTGTCGATGGTTTCTTATATTCTTGGTTGTTGCTAGATGCTATATATTTATCAATGGCTAACAACTTTTCAAATAAGCATTTATCAATGTTTGTATGTTTTTAACATTTTATGGTGTCGATGGTTTCTTATATTCTTGGTTGTTGCTAGATGCTATATATTGCTACTTTCATCGGCCCTTTAATATTCGGCGATTGTTGTTTACAACATAATGCAAATTGGTAGTGCAATGTGATATTTTTTTTTGTAATGCATACTTTTTGGAAAGAGAGTGACACGGGAGGAGATTGATGATAATCACACTCACTAGCAATTTGTACTTCGTCAAAATAGCTTGGCTGCAGTGTTCTTCTCTCTAACGCATCTTTCAGTATAATTTACAATATATTCGAACCTTAATATGCTATCAATGTGGCATTGTTTTGTTAAATTAAGTTGCTAAACTAACAAGATCATAATAACCTTAAACGCTATCAATTTAACATAAGAAAAATATGTTTTTCTTTATAAAACATGTCAACATAAAATGTAGCCACTTTCTAACTAAAAAGTAATCAAAAGCCGCATATACTAGAAAAATAAGACTAATTAATCACAGGATTTTGAAAGCGTCGCATCTAGCTCAATGCAATCTTTTAATAATTATTTTCCAAAAAAGATTTTATTTTCTAACAAAAATGTTATTTTTATTTCATGCGGCTTCACATGATCGATGTAGTACGTATTTGGTAAAGAAGTTGTTTCTAACATGATGTAATCTTTTCAAGCTTGATACAAAATTTTCAACGTCTAATACAACATATTATCAAAATTACATTACCTTTTATTTGTTATGTTGTTGAATTACAATAATATTAACCTATGATGGAAAAATCCATATGTTGGGTTATGCTTGATAGTTTACAATGTATCATTAGTACGGATAATTTTTATTGTATTTGACAAACGAAAATATACGTAGTTAAATTCTCATTTCTCCCACATTGAACGATATATAATATACTAGCTTTAGTTACCCATGTATTACACGGGAGGTGAAAAGTTAATTATTAAAATAATAGAAATATAAATAAAACTAAATGTATTACACGGGTTGGAAAAATAAAATTGATTAATTATTGATTGTTATTTATATAATACTAAGTTGAGTAAACCCGTATATTACACGAGTTAAAAAATAAAATATTAATTATGATGAAAGTTTATGAAGTATAAAATTATATTTTAAAATAAAATATGATTAAAATTACATATGAATAATAATTATAAGTAATAATTTAATTTTTATTTCCAAAAAAAATCAACCATTTTTTCTAAACAAACAATATTAAAAATATCATTTTTAAAAGTTTTTTATTATAACTCCTAATTTTAATTATTTTTAGTTTATAAAGAAGTTTACTTTTTAAAAACATCAATTTTAAGATATCTTATATTTTTAAAAATGTTTAATGTATTAGAAAAACTCTTATTTTATAAATTTTTTTTTCTAGAAATAACATTAATAAAAAGACATATTTTTTTAATTTATTAAGAAATATTTTTAATCTTAAAAAAATTAAAATTATTTAATCTTTAATTTAAGTAACTATTTAAGAGGAGAGAGAGGCGGGAAAAACAAACTTAGGGGGCATAAAAATGTGACAAGTGTCCCCTAAGTTACTCTTTTAGTATCAATACAAGGAAGAAGACCATTAGGCGACATATGTCGCCGCTAATACCCCCCGTTGTCGCCGCTAATAGTAATAGCGGCGACTAGTCGCCGCTAATAAGTCGCCACTAAAAGTTCGTCGCTATTGACCAAAAAATCGCCGCTAATAAGTCGCCGCTAAAAGTGTCGCCGCTAAAAACACAAAACCGCCGCTAATAATAGTCGCCAGTTAATGGTATTTTGTGACTATTAGCGGCGACATATGTCGCCGCTAATGGTCTTTTTTTTTTTAATTTTTTTTGTTTTTTTTTAGAAATCCTGTTTTCCAGCCAAAATAAACCTAGGTTTATCAAATCTAGATTACACTACACAATATCATAAAATTATACATAAACTACATATATAAACTACAATCTAGATTACAAAATATCATCCAATCATATATACATAATTAAGTCATGTTTAAAAGCTTAAAATCTAGATTACGCAATGTCATACAATCATAAACTATGCTATTCATCCCCCTCGTCTGAATCCTCTTCTTCGACTTGATTTGGAGCCTTTTGCGAAGCAATTAATTGCGTCATTTGTGACATAAATTGTGCGTTTTGAAATAGACTTGAAATTTGCTCCTACAAAAACAAAATATACATTTATATCTTGGCTAAATATATGAAGTGTCAATTAATCATGTTAAACAAACACACTTATGATGAACTTAACACATCCAAGTCATAATAACCTATAACAACTATGATGAACTTAACACATCCAAGTTTAACTCATTTTGATCCGTTTTAACTCAAATAATGTTGTTTTCACCCATTTTGACCCGTTTAAGCTAAACTTAGATAATTAAAGTCTATTTTAGCAATAAAAAGTCATAAAAAACCAAAATGAACTATGATGAACTTAACACATCCAAGTTTAACTCATTTTGATCCGTTTTAACTCAAATAATGTTGTTTTCACCCATTTTGACCCGTTTAAGCTAAACTTAGATAATTAAAGTCTATTTTAGCAATAAAAAGTCATAAAAAATCAAAATGAACTATGATGAACTTAACACATCCAAGTTTAACTCATTTTGACCCGTTTTAACTCAAATCATGTTGTTTTCACTCATTTTGACCCGTTTAAGCTAAAGTTAGATAATTAAAGTCTATTTTAGCAATAAAAAGTTATAAAAAACCAAAATGAACTATGATGAACTTAACACATCCAAGTTTAACTCATTTTGACCCGTTTTAACTCAAATCATGTTGTCTTCACCCATTTTGACCCGTTTTAGCTAAACTTAGATAATTAAAGTCTATTTTAGGGATAAAATGTCATAATAAACCTAAGGGAACTATGATTAACTAAACACATCCAACTTTAAGTCATTTTCACCCATTTAAACACAAAATCATGTCGTTTTCACCCATTTTATCCCGTTTAAGCTAAACTTAGATAATTAAAGTCTATTTTAGCGATAAAAAGATAATAAACCTAAGTGAACTATGATGAATTTAACACATTCAAGTTTAACTTATTTTGACCCGTTTTAACTCAAATCATGTTGTTTTCACCCATTTTGACCCGTTTAAGCTAAACTTAGATAATTAAAGTCTATTTTAGGGATAAAAAGTCATAATAAACCTAAGTGAACTATGATGAACTTAACACATCCAACTATGATGCACTTACCTGTGTAAACGACTGAGGAGTTTGTTCATGATCATGAACAAAAGAACTCGTCCCTGCAGATGATAATGGTTTACGCCCAATCCCCCGAATATGTCCACGCCGTTGTCCCAACACCGACTCAAAGATATCGACTTCATTCAGCGTTGATGATCCACTTTCTTGATTTTGGGTTTGACTTAGCTCATCAAACCTTTCCTTTAATTGGTTCTGTATTAATTAACAAAAATATATCAACATATTTATACATACATAAATATATATTTAAAAATTATACTTTTAAGAAATACTTACATATTGTTGCTCTGCTACCTCGCTATCAAATGTCCCATCTTTACCAGTATGAGCATCATGAAACGTTTCAAGTCTGCTTTTATTCTGTTTTTAGAAAGTATATTATATATTAAAAAATACTAATATATAATACACAAATATAAACTAAGTTAAGTTTATATCATTATATCCAACATTATTTATCAAATAACACAACTAATAAATCATCAGAAAACCATAAGCCATAAGTTACATAAAAGGCTAAATAAACTAAGTTAAGTTTATATCATTATATCCAACATTATTTATCAAATAACACAACTAATAAATCATTTTCCACCGATACATTATTTATCAAACAAAAAGTAGGACAATAGATTGAGAATTCCAAAGGGTAGGCTGCTATACCCACTTTTTGAATACTTTATCTCATATATGAACATGTATTACAAAATTGTTTGTTTAAGAAAAATTCGGCAGCATTTCCTCTTAGCTCTCAAGTATATAGAAATATATACCCAAGGAGCAAAGAGAAAATGACCAAATTTTTTTTAAACAAACAATATGTAATACACATTCATATCCTAAATGAGATAAAATATTCAAAAAGCAGTCCCAAAACAGGGACAACCCGAAATTAATTACTAAATCAATTTCGGGCGGGTATTTCTAAGCTCGTGATGATTAGAATGGAGTAACGAAACCTAAAAGCTTATAACATACAATAATTGGTTAAACTAATATCACATTTCTTTTGGTTTTCTTAGTAATTGCTTCAAAATAATCTCTAACCTACAAAATATCAACTAACTTCCAAATATCAAATACCCAATTAATTTTTAATCAACTAACTAGCAAAATACCCAAATCCATTTATTTCTAACCTACAAAATATATAAATACATTCATCAACAAAGCATGAACTCTAAATATCTCAATTACCTTAAAAATATCTAAATAATTTTTAATCAATTTTCAACTAACTAAATAACACCATCTAAACAATTTTCAACCATTTCAACAACTAGTTTACCAAACATCTAAACATCAAATGCCATTTCAACAACTAGTTTACCAAACATCAAACATCAAATACATTCATCAACCATTTCAACAACAATTTTCAACCCGAAATTTTCAACAACTAGTTTACCAAACATCAAACATCTAAAATTACCTCAAGAAACTCAAACGACACTTAGAGGTGGCGGTGACGGTGGCTCCGGCAGACGGGAGGCGGCTCCGGTGGAGTGGTGAGGGAGGCCGACGGCTAGGTGGTGAATGTGGGGTGTTGGGTCGCCGATACGCGAGGTGGTGAGGGTGGGGTGTTGGGGAGCAACCTCCGGTGACAATGGTGACAATGGTGACGGTGGGGTGTAGCCGGAATAGCCTGAAAATCGCCTGAAAGTCGGTGGTGTGGAGTTGGAGGGAAAAATGAAGATGTGGAGGGAAGTCGATGGGTTATCTCAGATCAGAAGCAATAGCGGCGACATGTCGCCGCTAATACTGTCGCCGCTATTGCTTCTTGTACGACCAAACCCTAACCGTTGGATCTTCTTTTTAATGAACGGCCAGATCAAGATCAGTACAACCGAAACGGATTGTAAGCAATAGCGGCGACTTGTCGCCGCTAATAAGTCGCCGCTATTGGTTGTCGCCGCTAATGCTTAAAGTCGCCGCTAAAACCGTCGCCTCTAATGCGCGGTTTTCTTGTAGTGTATTATATATAGATTATATTCATTTAATCTAATTATTTAACTTTATGTTGAATGAAAATACAATATTATGTATTTATTGTATATATTAAGTTTTCTCAGAAAGACTGGCTAGGTACAAGTCAAAAACTTATACAAGTCAAATTAAGTTGATATGTGAATGGGTTTCGTATATGAACTTTCCATATTTATGTAATTCTGTGACTGTAAAAGAAGTTATATATATGCAACAATTATGTCACATAACACGTGACTATAAATAATGATTTGGACGTACTTGTATAGGGATATAAGATCTTCAAAAGTATAGTAATTAGTTTCATAATTTTATACATATTTACTTACTATATTACTTTAAGAAAAAAATACATATACTAATCAAATTTATTTTATGGAGTGGTACTGTTAATTACTTGGCATGGATGAACATCTGAGGTGGCATTCTCCAGATTTTGCAGTTTATGATAATAATTACATAAAAGATTTGATCCCACCACCATCATGACACCTTATATTGCATAGGAGACAGTGATATTTCACACATACTCACACACTTTTACATGCATATGCATATATTCATCTCTCACACACACGTACTTTTATTAGTTTATATGTGTAATTTTATCTTTTTCATGCAGAATATGTAGATACACAATATGTATCTATATGTGCATGGAGACATGAGGGGTCAATATCTCTTTTTTACCGGAGCACTAAGGTGTAGTGTGTGTCACAGAGTTGTCACTCTGAGAAAGCTTAAAGGCTAAGAAACTTCCTCCACTAACTCTTGAAAACCCTAATTATAATAATAAATACAAAAAGATGCAAGAATGTTAACAAGTTAAAAATAGAAAAGAAAATTTAACCAAGCAAAGTAAAAACCAAAACATCAAGTGCTAGTAAATTGGTAAGCATCTGATTTCTCTCTAATGTTAAATCTTTCTTTGATGGTTTTCGGTCATAACCTCTTGAAGTTTATGATGTAAAAGATGTAATTTATCTTATCTTGTTGTTAGTAGGGTATTGACGATACAATGATTATTTATCCGGTCGTGTTGTTAGCAGGGTTTTGACGGTCCAGTCACGATAAACAGGATCTCAAGAAAAAGAAAAAGCTTCTTCTTTTTATCCTTCACCTCCTCTCCTTCCCATTAATCTCTCCTTTCTCCATGTTTTATTCTCTTGTTTTTGATTCCCCACTCTCATATGTTTCCAAAAAAACCCTTGAAAACTTTCTAAAAGAGAAAAAGAAGGCTCAAATTTAAATCATGGTTTTCTCATCTGTTCCACCCTATCTTGATCACCACAATTGGCATCATCAGGTATGATCTTCATCACTTCTTTCTCTAATTCTAGTTGCTTCATCATCCAATCAAAGTGAAAGCAAAAGCTTTATGTAAAAAAGATGATATATGCCCATTCATATTCCTCTTCAAATCTCTTCTTGAATATACCATGATCATCTTTTATCTTCATCTCATGTCTTTGTATGTTTTCTTTGTGTTTTGTGGTGTTCTTTTCAGCTTCATCAACCAAATCATCAAGGAACAACCGGAGGCGTTGCTGGTAGCAACGTCGGTGAAAACCCTAATCTTCCACCTCCTCCACCGCCTCCACAACCTGGAGGCAGCGGAGTTGGAGGTGGATCGGAAGGGACAATCAGACCAGGATCTATGGTAGATCGGGCTAGGTTAGCCAAGATACCCTTGCCAGAGCCTGGTCTGAATTGTCCCAGATGTGATTCCACCAACACAAAGTTTTGCTACTTCAACAACTACAACCTCACACAACCTAGACACTTTTGCAAGACCTGCAGGCGCTACTGGACTCGAGGAGGAGCTTTGAGAAACGTCCCGGTCGGGGGAGGCTGCAGGAGAAACAAGCGAAACAGCAAAACCCGAGGCTCGAAATCTCCAAGACACTCGGGGCCTAAATCTTTAAGTGTAAGTCCTCCAAGAAGTAGCTCAGAGAATATCACAAGTACTCAACTTTCACGTCCATCTTCACTTCACTTACCATTTATGAGCTCTCTTAGCCAATTTGGAGGTTTTGGCGCCAATCTTAGCTCAAATATTGGTGGATTTCAGCCTCAAAGTGATCAAATGACTAATTTTCAAATTGGAAATAGTAATAATCTCAACAACATTTTATCTGTTGGAGGTGGAGAGACTTGGAGACTCCCTTTCTTGCCTGGGTTTGAAGCACCAAACAACAATAGCCTATTTAACTATCAAACTGATGGCGTAGGCGGTGAAGCACAATCGTCTTCAATGGTTGGAGGCGACATTCGATTAGAACACAAATCTGCAATTGATAACCCTCCGAGCGACCCCTCGGTGAAGATGGAGGACACCAGAGGGTTAAATCTATCAAGGCAGTTTTTGGGTATGTTGGGAAACACTAATCAACAATCATGGGCTACAAATTCTAATTGGGCAGAAGTTCCAAATGTCAACAATTCTACTTCAACTACACATTTCCTATGACTAATGAAGGATTTAGTTGGATGTTGCATGTTATCAAGGTGATTTAACTTGTGTTTTCGATAAAACCCTAGCTGAATCGAGTGTAATGTGGTCGGTTTATTAGATTCGACATGGTCTTAACGTCTGATATCGCGCTGAAGAACTACAGGAGAATCACGGGTAGGTATACGTTATGTTAAGTTTTATGTGTTAGTATTATATGTGGTGGTTTATTCTATTAATGTGTATGTGAGATTTCTTGTGTTTGAAGTGTTTTACTTATGTGTGTTTAAGTGTGTGCTGCTATATCTGTTGATTATGCTATATTATTGACATTGATCAGCTGGTTTTTCGATCGACGTTAATGTTCCATTAAGGTTCTTTGTTTGCCTTGTTAGAATTTAAACATATCCTTCTACATTCAAATGTTGCAAGATCAAATCAAATCATGTACTCTGGTGTGATGATTTTAGAAGCAAATAACATGTATTCGTTAGTAAAAAAATTTCAAATCACATGTTGAGTTGGTTAAATACAGCCATATTATTTTGATTATTTATGGAAGATTAATTCTTTAAGAAAACTAATGATATCCTTCAATTCAAGAGTACGTACTCTTTTGCTGAAAGAACAGTCTTCTTGAGCTTATTATTAGGGTTTTTATTGAAAGTTATTCTACTCTCATTTTAAAGAAGATCTTTAATTTTCAGAGCGATTTTGCAAAACTAATCGCGTGATGGATCACTGAAAACCTCTTTGTAAATATGTAATACGAAAACTATATCCTTTAAATTAAAAAGTGTTCTATTCGTGACCAATTTGGGACTGAAATTACGGCCTAAAATACCTAGTTTTTCGGTGGCCGGTAATCATCAAGAAAATATGTAAGATCGATGTATTGATTTTGCAACAAAAATATATATAAATACTATATAATACCAAGGGTTTTTGCAATTAAAACTCCTTAAAAAGATTATTCATAATCACCAGAACATTAAAATATATCAACCTATATGAGTTTCCACATATGTTTATAAGAATAAATAGGTTAATGATGAATGACAATGAAAGTTCAAACAACATAAATGATGTTCTATCTCATCTCATACGTGTGCTAAAAAAGTAAAAGATCAAGTGTGTAGTTTGATAGCAAATCTTTCACAAGCATAATTACCAAAGTTAAAGTGAAGGGTAATCTTTCACAATATAAAGAAAAGGAATTTATTATGAAAGAGTGATTTTGCAGTCTAAAAAGAAAAGAATCTGACAACTTAGATTTTTGCTTTATAGAAAGGACCAACAAGCCACACAACACACCCTTTATTGGGTACCCAACCAGCAACTCTACCACCCCGTTACCGCTAAACACGTGATTTATTTCTAGCAGAGTTCTCAGATTTAAATCTTGTTACTTTTAATTGATTTCTTGTATCCTTCGAAAGACGTTTGTCCACTATAAGTTGTGGTTTGTTTGTTAATGAGTTCTAGATCAATTGGTTTAGGAGGAGACACCCTATGACAATTTCTAAAATGGAGGTTATGGGTTGGAGTCTCACTAGGTGCAATATGTTCCAAGTGGGCCAAGGGTTTTACCACAGTGGGCCTTTTAGGTGGTGGGTTTCCCTTGGAATGGTAGGAGAGCCGGGTCATCAGCGCTATCTGTGTTCGCGGGCGTAGGTGGCCTCTCGCCAATGGGTTTACCCGGGTAACCGGACTTAAAAATTATTCGTTGACCGTTCAAAAAAAAATAAGTTGTGGTTTGTTTAATCCCGTTGTTAACAGGGTATTAACATGTCAGTTCTCATGCAAAAAAAGAAACCGAACTCGCGTACCAGTACTGCACCCATAAACTAGTAGTGACTGAAACACAAATGAGTTGGCTTATTAGTTACTTCATTTGTAAGATCACTGTGAATGTAAGTACTGTATATCCGTTTTTTTAATATTTATGTGTGTTAATGGAAAACCCTAGCTAAAGATTATTTAGAGAGAGAAAGTAGTTAGAGAGAGATGAAAAGAGAAGAGTGCAACAGCTGGTTGGGTGTGGCTCAGAAAACCATGAAGTGGTTTGGTTTATTTGATCTAGCTAATAACTGTATGGCTTAACATGTTTTTAACTACATTTAGATCATGTAAGAATTTCTCGACTCACGTGAAAGTTTGATCCTTTGGGTTCCATTTTTCAGTTTCTTGCTTTTGTTTACTAGTGACGGCTACACATATTTCTATTTCTATTCTAATTAAAAACTCAATTAGAAATACCACCAGTGGTTTATTATTGTGAATGTACATGAACATGTATGTCCCTGCATTACAAGGAGACAGGTCTTTAGGGGCGACTAAAGTCGCCGCTAAAGACCCAATTTGTCGCCGCTATTGCCTTTAGCGGCGACATGTCTCCTTATTAGCCTATCAAAGAGCGTTTCTTGTAGTGCTGGTGTTGAGGGGTATGTCGCCCCTAAAAGTGGCGCCACTAATAACAAGATTTCTTGTAGTGCTGGTGTTGATTTAAGTTGGAGTAAAGCAGACTTATATATATGTTAGATTAGAGGAGTTAAAAAGTCGATTAGTTAACCTTATTAGCCTATCAAAGAGCGTTTCAAAGCAAAGATCTAGACGTGTTGAAAGCGGTTCATCACTAGAATATTGATCAACTCAAGAAATGTTTAAAATGTTTAGAGAAAGTGAATTTTCTTGTCTTTTAGAGAAATCTCTTTTTTTGAAAAGCACAATATTCAAATGTCGAACGTGAAGAAAGATAACGTTAATTCAAGATGTTAAGAACAAAGGAACAAATGATCACCCATCAACATTACTAAAAGCTTAGTTACTTTAACATTATTATGGATATATTCATAACTTTGGTGATTACCTTTATGATGTTATAACAGAACTACAAAAATATGACGACTTTGAAAGCATACGACTCATTTCTCTAGCTTTGAACCGTAAAATGCATACAAATCATTAATTTTTTCTAACTTTGAATCGTAGGAAATTGTTCGTGTAATAATATAATATAACACCTTTAATAACCTGTTACAAGAATGTAAGGAAAGTGGTTAAATTATATTGCCATTATGACTTGAAATAATTAAAAAAACACAAGAAGACAAGAAGAAGAACTCGTTTGTCTTTCAATATATAATATTAAAATACTATGTGCTACTAATTAAGATGGAAACAAAAAACCTGAATTATACCATAAAAGAAGTAGGGAGATCAACAAAACTAAATGGAAATCTTTTGAGAGAGGTTGTGAGCTCTAGTTATGGTGTTTTTCCTACTAATAAGTAGCATAATTTGAAACACCTTAAATCCTTAATTAGCATTAAAACGAAAATAAGTTGTATTAAAAGTCTTCAATGCAATTTTTTTTTATTTTAATGACTGAAAAACTGTGTTGTTTCAATTGTTACACGAATGAAAATGTCTAATACACTACAAGAAGACAGGTCTTTAGGGGCGACTAAAGTCGCCGCTAAAGACCCAAAATGTCGCCACTATTGCCTTTAGCGGCGACACGTCGCCGCTAAAAAGTCGCCGGTAATAAAACGTCGCTAATGGTCAAACTTTCGCCGCTAATGTGTCGCCGCTAATGTGTCGCCGCTAATGACCCTCTGTCGCCGCTATTGAGTCGCCGCTAAAGGCCTCAAAGATGACGAAAAACTGTCGCCTAATGCCTTTAGTCGCCGCTAAAACCCTTGTGCAGGTTTTACAGCTTCTTGCTGCATTTTTCAGTTTTTCCATATTTTCCAAATCAAATTTTTACATAACAACCTGCAATATTACATAACAACCTGCATACATTCATACAGTACAGTCAACATCCATCATTCAATTCGTTAAAAACTAAACCAAGTCGCCGCTAATCAACATCCATTCATACGTACATTACAATATTACATTCTAAATTAAGTCAACATCCATCAATTAAGCTTCATCATTTTCATCATCTTCATCGTCTTCACCGTCCTCATCACTAACTTGTTTATGTTGCCCGTAATTTTGAAGTTGTTCTCTAAAATATGGGTCTTGAAACAAAGCATCAATTTGTTCCTACAATAAAAATCATGTTTAAGGTCAAACTAATAACATTTACCCGTGTAATAACATTTACCAAACTAATAACATATATATTAATGTCTATTTTGTCTCATTTTATATTTTAAGATCAAACGGGTCAAATTTTAACTTGCCATGTGCTTTCCTTCTATCAAGCAGCCATGTGCATTTAAGTCTTAAGAAGTCATACACAAGCAGCCATGTGCATTTAAGTCTTAAGAAGTCAATAAATATTCCTTGTGAAGCCATGTGCATTTGAAGTCAATGTTAAAGTATTTCCACTAAAATTCCATGTAACCCATATCTAATTCTAAAAGTGCACATGGCATATCAAATTATAAAAAAACAGTAAGGTCATGGTTAAAGCGCATATAGGTCATGTATACTCCTATTTTCACTCTAATTCCATTGACCCATTTGACCCATGGCATGAAATTCCATTTGACCCATTTGACCCATTATGAAAAGCATGAAATTCTATTTGACCCATTCCACTAAAAAACAGTAAAAAATAATCTAAAAAACAAGATGATATTCCATTTGACCTATTTGACCCATTCCACTAAAAAACAGTAAGTTAAGTACTTTTAAAAAATAACAAGCTACCCGGGTGAAACTATATGCATTATGTAATTTCAACCCATTTGACCCATAAAGAAGATTCATCAAACCATGAAAATCATCATGTTACTACATTAAACCTTCAAAAGCATAAACTTACTTCTAATCTCTATATATTTTGTGTTCCTAACAGGAATCTTCATCCTATAAAATATTATTAATCTTAATCGTTATCTATATAAATAACCTACTACAATCATCAAACGGGTCAAACGGGTCAAACTAATAACATTTACCAAACTAATAACATATATATAAATTTAAGGTCATTATAAAGAAATGTTATTGTTACCCGTGTGAATGCGACCGTTGGCTGCGGTTGAGACTTATCATGGGTAACCGGGGCTTTTGAAGAAGGTTTGAACCCAATCCCTCGGATCCATCCGCGCCTACTACCGAGTACGTTTTCAAACGCATTCACTTGATTATCTCCTTCAGTTTGGGCAGCCAACTGCCAACTCATCCTCTAATCGTCGTTGTAGTTTACAAAAGGTGAATTATATATGCAAGTAACAAAAAATTAAATTTAAATAGTTACTAACAATTGTTTCAGTTGCTGCGCTATCAATCGTTCCATCTTTAGCTGTATGAGCATCAATGAACGTATGTAGGTGACTTTGAGCCTGTTTAACATTAAATATTATTTTTATTACAACTAGTACGTATAAGATATATATATATATATAATAATATATAAACCAAACATTACTTTTTTATAAGTTGTGCTGCTATAAGACGATGTCCCCCCTCGGTTTGGGTATTTTTGAAGTTGACGATTTGCTTGGTTAACGAGTGACTGTTTTTGATGCTTCTCTGACATGAAATGTCTAATGGCACTCTCCCAATTAGCTGGAGTCATCCCTTCAGGAACATTGGCTAAAGCTCTCTCGACATCCCCTCCAAACTCTCGAAAACGCCTTTTTGCATCTGCCTTGCGATCTCTGTATCGCTTCATGTATATTGAATAAATTCCCAACTTTAACTTAGATCGATCAACGTCCCGATCAATCTGCTCTAGATCGAATGATTTCTAAAAAAAATAAACAAAAAAGTTAGTCAAGTAAAAAACAAAGATCTCGACATAAGATAAACTTAAATAAATCATTTACCGCGAGGTGCTCGTATAATGCATTCTGTTGAGCTTCTGAAACCTCTCTCCAACTACCTTTATCAAATGCGATGTTCCGCCACATGTATAACCCCACTTCCCGGCTAAACAAATCTTTCTTGTGTCCAACCGGGGTAAAAGTCGCTTGCCTGTCAAATTGCAAAGTTAAACGCCCTCCTTCCAAGACCTCAGATTCTAGGTGATAGTTTTTTGCAATTCCACGAGTTTTCCTACGAGGTGGTGCTGCAAAATCAATCAAAAATTATCATTCACAATAAATAATTATCTGTCACAGGATTTATAAATAGTTTATACTAAGACTTACAACCCTCCTCGTAGTGTCCATGCCCAGATCCAAAGCCGCCAGGTGGTGGGGGGTCCTGTCCAGAACCATCTCCTCCATGGCCCATCACATCGGCCATCATGTACTGAAATGTTATAAGATATGGAAGTCAAAAATATAATGTGAATACAGTTTTACAACCTACTTTAAAATATAAATACAAATACAATATGAATACAGTTTTCCAACCTACTTTTAATCAGACCCCTCAGATATCTCTCCCTCAGATACTTCAGTATCACTCTCAAACCCCTCAGTGTAATAATCCGATTCATCCTCGGACACTTCATCATGCTCGCCCTTAGACAATTCATCGGTCTCATCCTCGGACACTTCAGCGGGCTCACCCTGGGAAGCAGATTGCTTGGCAAGTATTGCCTAAAGTCGATGAACAATCTTATACCAGAGGAAGAGTTGTTATGGACAACGTCAAGATCTTCGGGTAAGTCATGGTCAACATTTTGAACATTCTCGTCAACTGTTTGTACATTCTCGTTCAACGGTAGATCCCATATTTTTCGATGATTAACTTGCTCAACGACCCATTTGTTGTTATTGTTTTGGTTTCCTCGAGAAGGTTCTTGGATGTAGAACACTTGTTTGGCCTGCGAAGCAAATATGAGTTGATCTTCTTTGTCCCATTCTTGATCAGTGTTGATACTTGTGATATTATTTTCAAATCTAACACCCCTTCGAGTATCGTACCACTTGCACCGAAATAGGACAGTTGAATAACCATTTGGATAATGCATCTCAATAATCTCTTCTAATTGACCATAATACTTCTCACCATTTTCTCCTTCCACTAACACACCAGAGTTTTGTGTTGTACGCCGTGCATCACGGTCAAGTACCATAAACCTAACACCGTTTACTATACACGCGGTGTAAGTAAAGACATTTATACTCGCACCCATGGAAATAGAATACAACTCTGAGTGAAATTCTGGAGAATTTTGTTTTTTCATCGAATAGACCTAATATAGTTAGAAATATATAGTTATACACATGTTATATAGATATGTATAACTAACTGACAACTATATATGTATTACCTTCTCAAGAAACTACATAGGAAAATTAGTTTGAACATCATCATGGGGCTTTTCAGATTTGAATTCACTACATTGATAATAAAAATATACAAGTAAGGAAAAAATAAATACTTAACAAATATATTATGAAAAGTTAATGATAGTAACACTTACTTCATGTAGTTCCTAATTTCTTCGATGCTATCGAGAACAAACCATTCCAATTTTAATTTTTCGCTTACAGAAAGATGTTTGATCTTCAAGGCACTAGCCGGACGACAAAGAGACTCAAACACCCACAACTTTCTTTTTTCGACAACAACATCCTCGTTTCTGTCGGGGCGATTGAACTGAGTTTCAACATCTCGAAGGTACCTCGAACAAAATGATAGAGCTTATTCCGCAATATAGCCTTCGGCTATACAACCTTCTGGCTTTGCCTTGTTTCTTACATAATTTTTAAGTTTTTTCATATATCTTTCAAATGGATACATCCATCTCATACACACTGGACCTCCAAGAATCGCTTCATCAGGTAAGTGCAAAACCAAATGAACCATGATGTCAAAAAAAGCAGGAGGATATATCAACTCTAACTGACATAAGATTGTCAGAATGGCAAGTTTTGCTTTCTTCATATCTTCAACCAATAATGTTCTAGAACAAAGTTGCTTAAAAAACATACAAAGATCGATTATTGGTGTATATACATCCCTTGCCAAAAATCCTCTAACCCCAATTGGCATCAAACGTTGCATTAGAATATGACAGTCATGAGATTTCAACCCAGTAATGTTTGTATAATTATCTGTCACTCTCTTGCTAATATTAGATCCGAACCCATCTGGCAATTTAACATTTTTAATAAACTCACAGAAAAGCTTTCGATCATTGACTTGGAATGAGTATTTTGGGTGCGGCTTACATAACTTGCCATTAGCATTTTTTTTCAACCACAACGTCTTTCGAATGTTTAGCTTTTCCAAGTCAACACGTGCGTTTGACGTGTCTTTTGTTTTATCATTCATTAAAAGAGTACCGAGCAAACTATCGCACACATTTCGCTCAATATGCATCACATCTAAATTGTGCTTAAGCTGCAAAGAAGACCAATACTCAAGTTCAAAAAATATGCTTCGTTTAGACCAGTTTAACTCAAACTCCTCTCGCTTTCTCATAACACCTCCAAAACTAGGATGCTTGCCCGGTAGACGAGGGAGTAAACGATCGAGTTGAGCCTGTACATCAGCATCACTAAATTGTTTAGGAGGTGCTCTTGTATCTGGTTGTCCATTAAATTCCAAATTTGTTCTCCATGGATGGTTAGCATCTAAGAACCGACGATGACCAACATATACAACTTTATTTGTTACGCGTGTTGAAGGAGTGTCTTCGTTGCAAGTCGGGCATGCTTTGTATCCCTGTCCGCTCCAACCTGATAGACTACTACGGGCTGAAAAGTCGTTTATAGTCCATAACAACACCGCCTTCATCGTGAAGAATGTGTTTGTTGCCGCGTCTTTAGTACGTATGCCTGTATGCCATAATTCGTTAAGCTCATCCACCAACGGTCTAAAAAAAACGTCCATATCCTTCCCAGGTGATTTAGGGCCAGGAATCAATAAAGTTAACATGAATGAGGACTCTTTCATGCATAACCATGGAGGCAAATTGTATGTGGTGAGTACAACCGGCCACGTGCTATGAGCTGAACTCATGTTACCAAATGGATTAAAACCATCAGCTGCAAGCCCTAGGCGAACATTTCGGGGTTCCTTCGCGAAGTTAAAGTATTTTTTATCAAATTCTTTCCATGAAGATCCATCAACAGGATGACGCATCGTACCTTCTTCTGATCGTCCAGTACTGTGCCATATCATATCCTTTGCCGTGTGCCTTGAACAATACAAACGTCGTAGGCGGGGGGTCAAAGGAAAGTATCGTAACACCTTGTGAGCTACTTTCTTACCCTTTGTGTTTGTATCAACCCATCGACTCTCCTTACAAACGGGACAATTCTGTAACAACTTGTGGTCGTTCCAGAAGAGAGCACAATCATTTTTGCACACGTGTATCGACTCATACCCTAAACCAATCTTCTTTAGTGTCTTTTGACAACATAATGCGAAGGGGGGATCTTGTTGCCTTCTGGATGTGAAGATTGCAACAACTTAAGGAGCTCATCAAATGAACTATTAGTCCATTTGTTTTTCACCTTGATATGCATAAGTTTTGCTAAAAAGTCAAGGGAAGAAAACTTAGTACAACCGGAATATAATTCTGATTGGACTTCATGTAACAAGTTTTCAAAATCATCAGTGACACCTTCACTCTCTGTACAAGGGTTCTCTTTGTTAAGGTTGGTATTCACTTCCATAAGATCTTCAATAACGCCAGCCATATCATTAGTACACGTAACATCATCTTGTACTACAACTTGAGAAATTGAGGGTTCATGATGATAAATCCAGTCCGAATAACTACGCTGGAAACCCCACGCGTACAAATGATACTTCACTTTTACCAAAGATAGCATGACCGAATTCCGACATTTAGTACACGGACAAAAAACATAACCTCTATTGTCGACCAGACTCTTGCACATCTCAAGAAAAGAGCTGAGTCCATTATTATACTCCTCTGAGCTTCGATTTGGATTGTTAAGCCAACTTTTATCGACAACCATGATGCAACTGAAATATAATATAGAGAATTTACAAGGGTAGGCTGTACACTTTTATCGACAACCATGATGCATATACATAAATACATATATACACAAATCAACAACCAAATCAATATGTATAAATTTATGAACATTACTTTACCATTCATAGTTTTGTACGTGTAACAACCAAATCAACAACCAAATCAATATGTATGAATTTTTTAATATCAATAACTTACTTCTAAACTATAACAACTTACCCAACTTAATCACAACTTACAACTACCAAACTAAACAACTAATTTTAACCAACTAGCAAAATACCCAAACTCATTTCATTCAAACCTACAAAAATACATAAATACATTCAAAGACATATACACAAATACACATAAAATCAAGCAAATGGAGACAATAACACTTAATTTCATCCAAATCTTTGATAAGAAAACTAAAAATTTACCTTTAAATACGGATTTAGCTTTTTAATCTGAAAAAAAGATAATAGATTGTTATAAAATGGCAAGCAATTAATAGTGCAGACTGCAGAAGTGAAAAAGCTATACCCCAAATATTAGCTAAAAGTGATATTAAGAACACTAAAAACTATAAAACATGACATGATCAAGCTTCAAATCCTCCCAGGTGAGGGAAGAATTAGGCAAATTAATATTGTTATTAACTCATATCCAGACATAACAGTCAAATGGTATTCACTGCATACTGCTTGTTCTACACATAAGCTCCTAGTCAGCGACTAGAGAAGACCTGCCATGCACCGGCTCCAAGTTATGAAATATGTCATTTAGCAATGTTACATGCATATTTTCCCTTTCTTTTTTTCACTACAGTCTCTATCAGCACATAATGTCCTAATTAGTCCCTTATGAGATGTGTCACAGATAAACTAGAAATTCACCAAATTCACCAAAAAATGCATATTCATTATGGTTCTTGTTTGCCATGACAGACAAAAAAGATATATGTCAATTAATCACCTATTCCACAAGTTAAACCATAGACGATTCACTAATAAGAAAGCCAAAAGAATAAAATGATATATGGCGATAGAAGTTGAATTCACTGGGCCTTATGTTAAAACTATCATTATATGTTTCTTAACTACAAACTAATACTTAATGAAAGATAATAACCAGATAATAACCAGATATGAAAGATATAACAAATACACATAAAATCAAGCAAATGGAGACAATAACACTTAATTTCATCCAAATCTTTGATAAGAAAACTAAAAATTTACCTTTAAATACGGATTTAGCGGCGACGGGTAAAGTAGTAATTAACAAGAGGTAGCAAGCTGCAGGCAGGGAGAAGCCGGCGGTAGCAACCGCAATTCTTGTAGTGATCTCACTCCACAGTATCTGAAAGTGATAACACATAAACATATTTAACATTACATACATACATACATACATACAATACTTAAAATGTGATAATCTGCATACTGCTTGTTCTACACATAAGCCCACTAGGCCGGCTCCGTCTTCACCGGCGAAGGGAGAGGTCGGCGACCGAGGGGAGAGGCCGGCGAGGGGAGAGGCCGGCGAGGGGGAGAAGCCGGCGGGGAGAAGCAGCTGCCGGAGATCGCGCGAGATCGGGGGAGAGGCCGGCGAGGGGGAGAGGCCGGCGAGGGGAGACAACCGCCGATGGGAGAGGCCGGCGAGGGGAGACAACGGTCGGCGATGGGAACCTCAATTACGGTCGGAGATGTGCTGCAATGTGGAGTTTTGGTGGAGGGAAATGCTGCAATGTCGCGCGCAGGTAGATATTAGGGAAAAGAGCATTAGCGGCGACGCGTCGCCGCTAAAGGCGTCGCCGCTATTGCTAATTAACTGTAGCCGTCGGATCTCCATGCAATCAACGACTACAAATTAACTGAAAACTTTGATATGGGATCGAGACCATTAGCGGCGACCTCTCCTTCGTCGCCACTAATGCCGTCGCCACTAATAACCGCAATTCTTGTAGTGATAGTTACAACTGTTGCGTTAGTGGAATATGAGATTAGATCATGAGCTACAAAACAGACGCGCCCACACCTATCCAGACGTTGTTCCAGTCATAACCACGTGAAGGTTTTCCGTTTCAATTCGTGCTTAAGCAAGATCCGCGTTCTGCACAACCCAGCAACGAGCTGCTTGAGAGCGTTCGAAATACAAAATATGTCATCAAAGCACCACTTTGCACGGCAGCGCAGGTGTGAGTTAGTCTAACTCTTAGGCTGAGGGTCTCACTAGTGTTTACTTGTAAAGGAAACAATTTGTAAGTGAGTTTTTTTTCACAAATATGTCACCACATGTTTTGTACCTCTCATATGTGGGATAAATTTTCACCTATCTGATCAGATTTATTTTCCTTTTTAATTTTGGAAGCTTAGTACGTTGTTATCGAAACACTCATCTTCATATATCAATATCTTATTTATCTTAACTTTAATTTGGATACGGTTTGATTCATATCGAAACTCTCATATACAATAACACAAAGCAGTTTATATATGACAATTAGTTACATTTATTTTCCATAAAAACATTTTTCGATTTGTTAAAAACTTATTTTAACAATTTTTTCAACATGAACAAAAAAAAGGTATTAAAGTTGAGTGAGTTGTATCCATACGATTTTGATAATGTTAAAAGATGATGGTTGAGTGTGCATCAACTTACAACGGATCATGATATAATGCAAAAAGATAAAAAGTATTTAAACTTAAATGATATTGTTGACCAGCTTGCTATGTTTCACACTTTCACCACCAATAAGCTTATTTTGCTTTTTGTAAACTTACCGATAAACAAGTTAACTATGTCTTTTGAATTCTTTCACCATTAGTCCCCAAGACATTAGGTTATTTGACAACTCATGTGCATTAAGTTTTGTTTTTTTAAATGTTTAATCAAGTATTTACCAATTTACTACTAGGTTACTTGCAAAATCACATGCACCTTATAAGAGCATTCACAATCCATTTATCATCCCAATCCTTATATTTACATTAAAAATATCTATTTTTGTCTCTCTCTTCTTTTTAATTAAATAATATTTTTCATACTTTTACTTTCTCATACTTTTATTATTATATTTTATCTCTTATCCACTCACAACACTTTTATAAATAATAAAAAAATTATTTTGGGAAATTACTGTACAACCCACATAAATTTTCTTTCCCCTTCACTCACAACCATTCACAACCATCCCTATAATATAGGACATTCATTCAAATAAAAATGAAGAACGGGCTATCAATACTCTAATATATTTAAAAAAAGTATCTTTACCCAATTACATGCTATGTAACTTGTAACTTGACTACTAAAAATCTTTACATCCTACTATCCTAGGGCTCTATTCACATATACTTTGGGCTTGAGTTTAGGGCCTTCAAATTAAAAATAAAAAATTGTATTTGCATAACAGCCCAATAGTCCGGGTCCAAGTTATTTTGGTTTAGGTCTAAAAGTATTCGATTGTTTTCCGAAACCCTTGATCTTGGATTTTACTTCTCTTTAAACCTTCAAAACAGTTGAATCACCCTTGATTATATCAAAACTATTAGCCATTTATAAACAGCTTTAATCCAAAAAAATGATGCGTGGCAGGTTTTGTAAAGAGTTAATTACAAAAGTATTCCATGTGGTTTAGCGTAAAATCACAAGTTTTGGAATTAACTTTTTTAGTAACAACTATGATATTTGAGGTTTAAAAATTATAACATTATCATGTACTAGAGCTAACATTTGTCACCAGCCTTTAAAAAAAAAAAAAAAAAAAAAGATAACATTTGTCAAAATTAAATACGATACCCCCCCCCCCCAAAAAATATATATATACCAAGCACGTGAGGGTTTTTTTTTTTTTTGGTTAATTTCTAAATAACATTTGAGTTAATTACACAAGTTTTTTTTATTGAAAGCTTAAATCCTTTATAGTACAAGTTGTGTTAAATTTATCCTATAAAATTAGATAACATGTGTAACACGCTTCACACAGTCTAACTTGAAGTTATGATTCTCAATTATTTTTCACTCTAAATAGTACTACAAAACGATTGTCGAGTCTTAAAACATGATTTTAAATGCTTACTCGGTTACCTAATCCTATTGATTTAGCAGAAATAATTTATTAAATCCTTCCAATTGTATAACTCACATTATTACCTTAATTACGCCTTAAAGGTAAATCGAATTAACGATCATCTTGATTCATGAATCTTTTGTCTTTTCTTTCTCTGTGTGCGTGTGTTGTGGACTTGTGGTGGTCAAAATCATCTCTTAGATAACGTTTGGACTCATATCACTTAACAACCTCTAATTTGATCTCTTCTCAAACTTCAACCCTGACTAAAAAACCATAATTATGAACCTTTAATTGTTAGCTCTAAGTTTCACTATATCTAGTTGTTTCATGGATTTCTTATTGGACTTTGTGTTCAGAAGCATCTCTTTATTTATGTGCGTGTTAGATATCTTAGTATAATTGCATTGACCAGATAACTAGTGTAATCACAATATTCATCAGACTAAACTGGAGATGCGGAGTGTATGCTAGTTTAAGTTTACGATGACTCTAATATTAGGAATTTATCGGTTCTTATGGACAAAACTCCCAAGTGAAGGGGTTCCAAGGTGCAGCGTCCCTGTAACGGGATCCAAATCCAAGAGGTGGCAGGGAGGGGTGGAGCTCCAATTTAGTTCAATAAAGGAATTTTGATTGAAAAAATCCTCTATTAAAAATACGTTGGAAATTGAATTTTCTGAATTTTCAAATGTGAAATTTAATTTATTTCAATTTTGAACTAGAAAATTGTAATTGCCCGAAGGCTGAGGCTTTGAGAGTTGCCCTGGAAGAGAAGTTCATCGAAATTGGTCATATTCTCTCTGGTTCAAAATTCACAATAATACATACTTTAATGTTGAAGATTGAGTTTTAATCTTCAAAATTCAAACTAAAGTGCTTTACGACTCTCAGATTGTCCAAGTTGTTGATCATCAAATGACGATTCCTTTACAATCTAGGAGATAAATATTACTATTGCCTTTTTTGGTTGAGACTAAGAAAGCTTGAAATAATTTTTGAATTTACATGACATCGATTACCCATATGTTGTTAAAAGTATGCTTTGTTTTATCAAAATTCAAAAATCTCAATAAAGCATGATATGATAGGTCAAATGCTTAAAGAGATTGTATCTTCTAAACGTGATTTAACGTGTGGGTTCATGATCAGTCATACATATCCATTGAGAATGCCTCATCAATTAGTTAACGGTGTGTTAAAAGTGCTTGCACTTCTCCAACGCTTGTAGGACGAGTCCATGACAAGCGGTATCCAAACCGGTTCAAGCCTTGGAGCAATTTGTCACATCATAGTCACTATCCGAAAAGTCCTTTGAAGGCGGTTTCAATGGTGAGAATACATGACTAGTCAAATGTTTAAAGATCACATCCGCTTGAAAACATGCTTACGCATGTGGCCATGTGGGTTATTAGTCACTCATGAATATCCTCCGGGAGTACTTTAACGATATAAAGATTTGTGCCAGACGTGCTTGCTATTCTTAGAGCCTCACTTGGTTGAGAGTAGGGGCCACACTCCCTGATGAGTCAATGGCGTGACGAAACCACTAATCCACGATCATAGGCGGGCCATAATGGTTGGCCTCTGTGATCCAAGTACTCCCCATGACGGTTGTAGGAGTCCATGAACAATCTGAAGTCCAAACATAATGGCCAAGTACAGCAGAATAAAAAGAACTCAACCATGAAAGGCGCGAAAGGATAAACAGTTAACTATCTGGGCAATTCATGAACATTGAACAATATGAAATTGACCTAAAAATGAAGCAATTAGACCTAAATTACAAACAAACAAACAAACATACCCAGTGTATTCCGCTGAAGAGCAGGGTCAATTAGACCTAAATTACAAGACAATAAATACCCTTCCATTAAAAGTGAGGATAATAACAGTCAGATCACATCTTTTTACCATCTCTATCGTGTATTTGTTTGCAGCAATATCCTCTTAACAGAAGAAATTTAAATAAAAGATGGAGAAAAAACAAGGGGTGGGGGATGGTGATCTTCCACCTTTCCCCTTCTCCTACATTTCAATGGAAAAAAAAGAACATTGAAAAGGATACAAATACCAATATCAATATCAATCAAACAAAAGCTTTACCTCATCAAAACATTAGACCGAATAAACCAATCGGTTATTCGGCTTCCGCAATCGCTTGAGATAAAGTTTGAGATAGCTTCTGTTGCTCTGTGAATCGAGTTATTTTCTCCAGCAACTGTGCAGCCTTTCTTTTCCCCCTATCGGTACCATGATGTAGCAAATCTACCAGTACCCCCCATCACCCCGAGTTCTTGAGCTTCCACTAGATACTTATCATCACCTGAACAAAGATGAACCAAAACTGCAGCTGCGTTCTCTTTGTTTCTTGGAGATCCGGACCCAATAAACTCCACCAAAACCCGAACTGCATCTGCTTTACCAATAGCTAACTTCCCTTCTGGGTGGCTCGAGAGTATAGCTAGAATGGCTAATGCCTCGTCCTTCATCCCACCTTGTGGCTCGGTTAAAAGCTCCATTAATGTGTTGATCACGCCTGCCCTCACAGCCCGGCCTTTGTTACCTTGATATATGCATAGATTAAACAAAGCGGTCGCAGCATCTTTTTTCCCTCTTTGTGTTCCTTCACTTAATAGTAATACAAGTGGTGGAATTGCTCCTAGTGAACCGATTGTGACTTTGTTTTCATCAATCACCGAGAGGCTGAAGAGGGTGGCAGCTGCGTTTTCACGTGCTTCCATGCTACCCTTTTTTAACACTTGAACAATCCCAGGGACCGCCCCGGAGGATACTATGCTTCCTTTATTATCTTCACAAATTGAAAGGTTTAAAAGAGCGGTGACTGCGTGTTCTTGGGTTCGTGAGTCGGGTGCGGTTAGTAAGTGTGTGAGGAGGGGGATGGCACCAGCTTCAGCTATGGCTACACGGTTATCAGCATTTCGTTTTGCAAGGAGACGGATTTCACCTGCTGCAGTTCGTTGATCGTCCGGACTAACTGATTTGAGCTTAGTTAGGAGCATGTGTATCATGGTCCGTTCTGCAGGCGTGCATGCAGAAGACGACTGTCCCGCCCGTTTTGGTGGTTCAATACCAGTTTTCTCGCACCATTGGGCTATAAGACTTCGTAACACATAGTTTGGTATGAGAACGGTACTTGTTAGGTTTTGTTGTGTTTTTGGACATGTTTTGTGCCCGGCTTCCAACCATTTCTCTATACATGTTCGCTCGTATGTCTACACAAATCATAAAATATTTTACAACTACACAAATCATAAAATATTTTACAACTATAACATTTTAAATAAGATAAACAAGACAGAGAAATCACTGAATTAGTAAATTACCTGCCCGGTTGAGACAATAACAGGATCTTTCATCAACTCGAGCGATATGGGACAACGGAAATCGTCAGGTATAATTGCACTTTTGTAACTTTTTGATGTAGATTCTTGATTGTTTGAATTTGGCGGAGCAGACGTTTCACCAGGAGGTGAATCTACATTTGGATTATCAGTTTGCACAAAATCTTTAATTAGTTTTAATAACATTGACATTTTTTCTATATTTTCTCCGGGATCACCATCACTGGCGGTGACCATTTCATGCAATGTTAATGATTCATGTGTGAGATCATTAATTCTGGTTAACTGTAGTTTTTCAATTAATCTTTTTAAGACAGAAGGATCTGCTGCCACATCACTGCCCTTATCGTAAAGGGATGAAAGATCTTCACCCAACTCAACATCCGGTGCATCAATTCTTCCTTTGGCTCTTCTGAATTGAGCAAGAACAAGTGCAACCTGATATACAAATAAAACAATGTGCATAAGATTGTTGTAATTTATTATTCTTTTTGTAACTTTGTCATTACAACATAACAATAAAATTTCACCTGTTCTTTGACTTCATCTGATATGTCAAGTTTCTCAAAAGAAATGCCTTCTAGATCTTGTTCCAAACGAGCCGTAATTTCCTGGTATTTTTTCATGATTTCTTCTTTCTCTAGAGCCTACACGTGGAGGTATACGTTGTAAGTAATTCTTTCTTTATTTTATTATCATATAAAATATTAAAATCCAAGAAAATACATTAATTTCATGAACAAGAACTTTGTAGCTTACGTCACGCTGAAATAAAGAATAGCAAGATAACTAGTGTTAAGTTTAGATACGCAGAAATACTTATAGAATATATATATATATATAGCAATACAATACCACAATGCTGAATAAATTGATCATAATACCCATGAAAAAATGACAAACTTACATAAAGCTCCCAGCTGACATTTGCATATGATCTTCAGTTTAGAACATTGAGCGTGTGTGAATCATATTTGTATGTTTGTATGAATGGTCCTTAGATTCTTATCATTGATAGTTACGTTATAGCATAAGATATAGCAGACATTAACAATTGTACTCACCATAAAAGTTATAACGACAAGCATACGAGCTTAGGTGACTTTTATGCATTCTTTCTAATAAAATTTGTTTGCAGTTATATATATATGTGAACAACCAATACTAAGCCAACAAAACTTGCATTTGTATTTGCGGAAGTGCCAAAGGTGTAGTATGACTTTGAAAGCGGAAAGCCGACCCTAATCATACATAATAAACTAATAACCATCTTTAACCAGTCACTCTATTAGGCCTTATTTACAATTTTGATCAACAAACTAAAGCTTCCAAGAACAAAAGTGTGGAGCAGAAGATCAAAAAACTGAAGGTGGTGGCATTTTACTATTGGTTAATTCCTATACATACAAAGATCTCAGTGCCAAACAGTATCCTTTGCTTTCTGAATCAAGTTAATCCTCTTAAAGATCAGGCAATTTCACTACAGATTTCATCCAATGATAACAGATATATGCAACTGCTACAGGTTATTACTTTCAAGCTGATAGAACCAGGATAACAGTCACTAAACCCTAAGATTATCAACCTACAAGATGGATTAATCAGATCTTCTCTATCAACAAAACAAACGCACAAATACATTAAGATTCAAAACCCTAATTCAGCTTTCAAGCATTCAATGTCAACACCAAAATCACCATTAACCTTCAATAATCTCCACAAATCGACACCAAACAAACACCAATGCATCAATCTCCCACCAAATCAACCCCTCAAAACCACAAAACCCACAAAAACGAACAAAAAACCCCAAAAACAAACCACCAGATTCAATTCACAAAAAACATACCAAATAATCTTACTCCCTTCACTCCCCAATCGAAGCAACTCCTTAGCAGATTCCAACGCCTCCATCAACGCCAGCAAAGATCTGAACGAATCATCCGGCAACGCCTCTTTCACATCACGAATCTCTTCAAACAACGGATTCAACAGCTTCAACCTCCGAGCTAAGTTGAAAAACGGCTTCCTCACCGTACTCCGGTAATCCGATATCCCCGATATCTCATTCACCACATCAATCAGCTTCAATATCACCCCAATTCTCCCCAACTCCGCCATACCACCACCACCTTCAACCTCCTTCAACGATCTGCAACAAATCCTTCGAATTCCTCCAACGATCTGCAACAAAACCTTCGAAATCAAACGCAAATTGAAAATTCGAAAGCGATTGTCACCGGAGATTGAAGTGGTCAGAGTCGTCTCTCCATGAGAGAGAATATAGAGAGTGATGATGGTGTCACGAGCATGAACAGAGAAGAAGAGGGTTGTGGCTTTGGCTTTTGTGCGAGAGTGGCGCGGCTTGGGTTAGCTTAACTCGAGTACTAACTGTGGTTGAGTTAGGTGATGATTCTGTTATTGACTTTTATGCCAAGTGTTAGCTGGAAGTGAGAAAGCAACCGTGATTCTTCGGCTTACACGGCTTGGCTTTGGCGGCTGAGTCGGCTTCAGTTATTTTTGTTTTTTTAACAGTAAAATATGCGACCATAATTCGAAGTATAATGGGGCGTTTGTTTCGCGAAATTCGTTGAAATTAGAATTGGAATTGAAATTTGAATTGTAATTCAAAGGAATTGCATTTGGAATTTAATATTTTCCAAATAATTTAGAATTCAAAGCAATTGGAATCTATAAAGGGAATTTAAATTCCAAATGCATTTTAGTGCTAATACGTTATAAAGGAATTAGAATTTATCACCCGTTGCAAACCGCCACCACCTCAATGACCACCGATCATCGCTGATACATACCACCGACCGTCGCCGCCGTCACCGTCGACAATCGACCGCGACCACCAACCGCGCCTGTTGCCAAAAACCGACCGCCACCGCCGATCGACTGCCACCAACCGATAACGCGCGTCGTCGAGACACGGTTCAGCAACGACGGCCGGTGACAATCGACGATTAGGGGTGGCGGTGGTCGGCGTCGGTGGCGGTCGATGGGCGGCGGTGACGACAATTGGGGTCGGCGGTGGTCAGGGTCGACGGGGTCGGGGTCGGCGGTCGGTGACGGACGACGGCGGTCGGTGACGGACGATGGCGGTCGGTGGTGGCGGTTGGTGACGGACGGCGGCGGTCGGCGGACGACGACCGTGGTCAGTGATCGGGGACGGGTAGCGGCGTCGGCGATCGGGGGCGTCACAGTCGGTTGGCGGCGGGCGGGGTGGTAGGCGGCGGTCGGCGTTTGGGGCGGCGGGGGTTAGCGTTGGCGGGGGGCGTCGGCGGTCGGTGGTCGGGGTCGTCGGTAGTGTCGGTCGGCGGTGAGCGGGGTGGTAGATGGCGGTTAGTGGTGGAGGCAAGAGTCGGTGGAATTTAAAATCCTTCAATATTTTCAAGGATTTTGAAATCCTTTATTTGAAGGAATTTGAGGGAAATAATTTCAATTTCAATTTCAATTCATTTTTCAACCAAACACGTGAAGATGGAATTCAAATTCCAATTCCAACGAATTCCTACCAACCAAACACAATGACCAATGGAATTTAGATTCCAATTCCATTGAATTCCTGCATACCAAACGCCCCCTAAGTGTTATTTTAATCATGCTCGCCTATCTTTTTTTCAATCGGGACCGCACCCCAACTGTAACATCCTGTATTTTTCGTTAATCAAAGTTAATGTCGTTTATTCTTGTAAGGGCCTTTATTGCCATAAATGAAACCGAAGGGAGTATGAAGGAAGAGCTCGAGCCAAATCTCTTAGCCCAATTAGAAACAAGAGCCAATGGGCTAATGTATTTCGCAAACCGAATCTGGATCCCCAAACGCAATAACCTTCGGGCTTCTATCATGAACGAAGCACATCGGACTCGTTATTCTATTCACCCCGGCTCCGATAAGATGTACATGGACTTACGGAGTCAATATTGGTGGCCCGGAATGAAACGAGACATAGCAACCTATGTTGCTAAATGCCTTACATGCACGAAGGTTAAAGCGGAGCATCAACGTCCAAGTGGATTACTCGAACAACCCGAAATTCTTATGTGGAAGTGGGAACATATATCCATGGATTTCATAACCAAGCTACCTCGGACATCTCGCGGGCACGATAGCATATGGGTAATCGTCGACCGATTGACTAAGTCGGCACATTTCATACCCATACGCGACACATATAAGACATCAAGGTTAGCCCGGATTTACATCGACGAGATCGTAAGCCGTCATGGTGTGCCTCTTCACATTATATCCGACCGAGACGCTCGATTCACTTCTCACTTTTGGTCTACTATGCAAGAACTTCTGGGTACACAATTAGATTTAAGCACGGCTTACCATCCCCAAACCGATGGCCAAACCGAGCGGACGATCCAAACCCTGGAAGACCTGTTACGTCTCTGTGTCCTTGATTTTGGGGGCGACTGGATACGCACCTACCGCTCGCAGAATTCTCCTACAACAACAGTTACCACTCAAGCATCCAATGGCACCGTTCGAAGCACTTTACGGTCGTAAGTGTCGTTCACCAATCTGCTGGACCGACGTTGGCGAGAATCTTATTACCGGTCCCGAGCTCATACAAGAGACGACCGATAAAGTCGCTATCATCCGCAAGAACCTGGAAGTGGCAAGGAGTCGACAGAAAAGCTACGCTGATAAACGTCGCAAGCCACTGGAATTCCAAGTTGGGGAGATGGTCCTTCTTAAGGTCTCACCGTGGAAGGGTGTGGTTCGCTTTGGAAGGAAAGGCAAGTTAGCTCCGAGGTTTGTAGGGCCTTTCAAGGTTCTGAAAAGAATCGGGAAAGTGGCCTACAAACTAGAACTACCCTCCGACCTTAGCGGAATTCACCCGGTCTTCCACGTCTCGAACCTGAGGAAGTGTCTGGCCGACGATAATTTGCATGTACCATTGGAAGACATTCAGATCGACGAGTCACTACACTTCGTTGAGAAACCCGTCGAAATCATGGATCGCATTATGAAGAAGACTAGGACCTCTACGACCCCAATTGTAAAGGTTTGATGGGAGAACAAACGAGGAGCGGAATTCACTTGGGAGCGTGAAGAACATATGAAGAAGACATACCCTTCCTTATTCTTGTAACCCCTTTTGATTCTTAATTTCGGGACGAAATTCTTTTAAGTTGGGGAGACTGTAACATCCTGTATTTTTCGTTAATCAAAAGTTAATGTCGTTTATTCTTGTAAGGGCCTTTATTGCCATAAATGAAACTTATGGTTCATTCTTGCTATTTACTTTAATTTGTCTGTTAATCTTTTAACTTGAAAGTCTAATAATAATAATAACAATAATAATAAAAATAATAATAATAATAATAATAATAATAATAACAATAATAATAATAATAAATAATAATAATAATAATAAAATAATAATAATGATAATAATAATAATAATAATAATAATAAATAATAATAATATAATAATAATAATAATAATAACAATAATAATAACCTAGTATTAAAGTGCGGGGGTTATTTTGCCATTTTGAAAACTTTAATAAAAGATTGTTACATAAAATAACAAACTCTGAAAGAACAGGGGCCATAAGTGTAAATTGCCCAAACACCCCCTTCTCTCTCCCCGATCGTCCGATCGTCCGGTGGCTACGGCCGGAGCTCCGGCCGAGCTCCGGTAAGTTCCAAAACCCCTTTTCAAGCGCTATTAGACCCAATTAAACCGCCCAACTTGCTCGGCCTCACGATTCGAACCCGAGCTATTGTTTAATTTCAGATTCCCGCTCGAACCCTTTCCAAATCAAAACCGAATCAAAGTTTTAAAAAATTTCGAATCAAATCATGTTTAATTTCACAAATTAAACCAAATCAATCACACCTAAAGTAAATACGCGGCCTAATCAATTAATAAATCAATCAACATCACACAATAACAACTCGAATCTCTCAAATTTGGTAACATCGAACGCGGTTTCAATCGAACGAGTTAAAGCCAAAACCGTGTAATCAAAGCTATATATTGAGGGTGTCGGAATCATTTCGAAGTTCCTGAACTCTCCAAACCTTCAATTTCACAAGAAAACTACTCGATCAGAAAACCCCAAACCCAAGAACACCCGAAACAAAACCGAACTCGAAATCACCTTTTATCTCATCAAAACAGGTAATTGAAACCTGTTTTCTATTCGTTTTTTTATCAAGGATCAAAAGCCCTATGACGATTTAGGTGATTAACACCGAATCGAGGGTCAATTTTGATCCTGTTGAACCTAGGGTTCATTCGAATTGGGGGAAACCAGAGAGACAGAGTTTAAAATAAAAAGAAACCAAAGTGAAACCAAGGCCTTGGCCCTGGTTCACTGGTTCCTGCGCTCTAAGTTCCAGGGGAGCCCCGGGTTCGACCCCGGGCAGCCCCCTTTTCCTTCTTTTCTTTTTCTTTTGCGATTTTTTTTTCTTTTATTCATTTCTTTTTATTTAATTAACCTTTTTAAATTCTGAAAATTTCTAAAATTAATTTTATAAAATACAGATTTATTTTTTTCAATTAATTTGGGACTAATTTAATTTTTATAAAATACTCTTGTATTTATAAATACATTATTTTAGTTTTAAAAATACAAAAGAAATGAGTAAACATAATACTTGTATATATATATATATATATATATTTTAAATAATTAAATTGTTTAGTTATTTATACCTATATATATATATATATATATATATTTATATATTGTTCTTTTAGTAATTAAATCACTTATTATGATTATACAATACTATAATTGTTTAGTATATATAAATATTTATATATACATTCAAACAATTTAATTGTTTAGTTACTTATATATATATATATATATATTTATACATAGTTCTTTTAATAGCTAAATCATTATATTGATTATTTTACATAACATTATAATTGTTTAGTATATATATTTAGATGTATATTCAAACAATTAAATTGTTTGATTACTTATACCTATAAATATATATATTTGTATATAGTCCCTTATAATAGCTAAATCACTTATTATAATTATTATATACAATCCTTAAAAATTGGTTCAACGTACAATTTAATCAAGTTTTATTTATTAGTTCTTACGCGCTAACAATTGATTATACTAAGTATAATCCATTCGTTCCATTTAACCGATCACATTATTAACATGTAATAAATACGGATAATTATTAGACCTACAATTAATCATCAAACAAATTATAACGCGCTACTTTATTTCGTTTAGGTGCGTTGTGACGTTTGTGTTGGAAATCTTATTCGTGGTTATTCTTATTACATCTACAAGTCTCCTTTATTAAACACGTGAGTTCTTATGCCCCGCTTTATGATTATTTCACGTCTTTCGGGGTGAAACATGTTGCTTATACAAACTTACACATACACGCTTTGATACTTATTACACACGTGCAATTCTTTACATAGTCGTGGTTGTTCGGATATGTTAAGTATTATATGAGATGTGACATACGTGTGCAATCATTAACTATTGCTAGCCTAGCGAAGTTTTGAGATCTTTGGGCCTGACAAGCCTATTTGGTGCTAAAGTCGATGTATTGCCGACTCCTAGGAGTCGTATGCTTGTGCACTAGGGAACCAAATACACTTAGCTAATCATGCTTATTCATATTATTCAGTCGAGGCTTGATTGTAACTATGCATGTTCTATATACTTGCTATCTTGTGACCATTGACTAGAATTGCCACATTTTGTATACTTATTGTATTTAAAACCATGAGAATTCACCAACTAGTTAGTTGACTTTATTTTCAACATGTTTCAGGTAATGTGCAAGCTTAGCGATGATTGAAGGAATGCTTAAACCTAGAACATGGACCTAGGCTTAATAAAGACAATTGAATTCTTGTTTTCATTTGATTTATTTTGAGACATTGATGTATGTGGTGTTTGAGACAATCGATTAATGGCATTTTATACTTTAACATAGCGTTATGTGGCTGTGAACAATTTTAACCCTCACACCTCGACGTTTCCGCCGTCAAGGTTGGGGTGTGACAGATTGGTATCAGAGCCCATAACTATAGGGATTTAGGTTATTAGAATGGTGACCTAGGCTATAGTTTATGCATGATCCTTATAGAATAGTATTCTTATGAATACATACTTATTGTTTGCATGCTGCCTAACGCTATGCCTTATTATGTGCAATGTGATGCCTTAGCATAGGTGCCTTTCTACATCATTACATATTGTTACCCGTCTCCCCTAGACTTATCTTAAACGTTAATTCTCCCCGACAGTTACTATTTCTTAAACTTATTCTCGTCTCCAAGTAGAATCTATTGATAGGAATTCTTTAGACTTTATGTCTAATCTTGTAAATATCACATCAAGATTTTTGATTTCATAAACCAAAGAACTAGTGTGGTACATAGACACCTGTATTCTGGATTTTCTGGCAAAAGGCCCTCGGGCTAAGGCAAGCGTATTCGTATAAATCTCATTGAGGGAACCGTTACGCTACCTGGGGATTTCCGGGATGAGTGATAAACTATGACCAACATACACGAGTTTCCGAGGTGAATGGGTCAATTCATCTTGACGTGTCAACGTTTCCAAATGGTGATGCGTCACCAAATGGAATCATTCCGTATAATTCATGATTCTTACCTTAATTGCCCACCCATATTATCCTTTAACCGATCCTAACCCAATTTGTATTTTTCCAGCATGTCTCGTTACCACGGAAACCGAGGAAGATCCGGCCGTAAGCTTGCTGCCATGATTGCCCGGCAAATGGCTGCGGTCATCCCGACCATGGTGGCTGAACTCAGCAGCACTATGATCGCAAACGTCACGAACAATAGCAATGGCCAAGGGGAAAATAGTGCAAACCAACGGCGTAACAACCAGTCTTGCACCTTCAAGCACTTTAGTTCATGCAAGCCTCCGAGTTATAGTGGCAAGGAAGGTGCCACCGGTCTGCTAGAATGGTTTGAGGGGATGGAGAACACCTTCGTCAACTGTGAGTGCCCCGAAGCACTCAAAGTAAGGTATGCCACCAGTATGCTGCAGCAACGGGCCTTAACGTGGTGGAACAGTGAAAAGAGGAACCGAGGCCCCGATGCAATCTTGGCTTTAACTTGGGAGGAATTCAAAAACATAGCCATCGCCAAGTTTTGCCCGAGAAGTGAAATCCAGAAACTGGAGGAGGAATTCTGGAACCTGAAACAGGATGGCGGGAACCATCTGGCTTATTCTACCCGTCATCATGAACTGAGTATACTACTGCCACATATGGTGGATACTGTTTCCCGAAACGTGGAAAAATTTATTAAGGGTGTGCCGCCTCAAATTCAGGATGCCGTTGTGGGTAGCCGACCCGCAACTCTGGAAGAAGCCATCACTATCACTGCACAGCTGACGGAGAACCACATCCGAGCAGGAACTATGTCTGCAAAGGGTGCCAAGAAGACTGAGAAGACGACCCCCGAGGAGGTCAAGGAGGTCAAGCCTGATAACAAGAAACGGAAGTTTGTACCGGCACGGAACTATGCCGTGGCTGCTCCTAAACCGCCCCAAAGACAGTGTACTACCGAGGCTACACCGGCAGCACAAGTGCCCGTGGCAAGGGCTTATGCGGGCCCTCTACCTATGTGTAACACGTGTAGGTATCACCACCCGGGCAATCTTCCATGTCGCATCTGCACACTATGTGGCAAGTACGGGCACCTTGTGGCAACGTGTCGCCGAGCATTGGGAAACGCAGTGACGGAACCAAATCGGGTCTGCTACAACTGTGGAGAACCAGGTCACTACCGACCCCAGTGCCCTCGTCTTGTGGGCAATGTTCCACAAGCTCGTGGACGTGCCTTCAACCTCAACGCGAACCAAGCTCAGGCGAACAACGAGGTGGTGAACGGTACGTAAAAATTGCAACCCTATCTCCATAGAATTTCTCTTAAAATTCCTTACTTATGTCCTTAAGTGCCTTTAAAACCTATACAGGTATGTTTCTTATTAATGACACCTATGCATACGTATTATTTGATTCGGGCGCCGATAGAAGTTTCGTTTCCTTAGAGTTCGAGCCGACACTTTCTAAACCTCGCTCAAATCTAGAGAGACCCCTCACCGTCGAAGTTGCTGATGGAGAACCCATCACCGTCGACGTGGTTATCCGCGATTGTCTATTGTGCCTCGACGACCATAAGCTTCTTATCGACCTTATTCCTATGAAGCTCGGGAGTTTCGACGTCATTATTGGCATGGATTGGTTATCTAAGAACCATGCCGAGATCATTTGTTTCGAGAAGTGCATTCGCATGCCCTTACCCTCCGGGGACACGTTGAAGGTGTTCGGTGAACGGTCCTCCAAAGGTCTCAAGCTTATGTCATGTACTAAGGCTCAGAAATGCCTAAGTAAGAGTTATCCGGCATTCTTGGCCTATGTAGTCAACACCAAAACCAAGGAGAAGGAACTCAAAGATGTTCCAGTTGTACGAGAATTCCCTGAGGTCTTTCCCGATGATCTTAGCGGGTTACCTCCCGTACGCGAAGTAGAATTTAAAATCGACTTGATTCCGGGAGCAAGCCCCGCGGCTAAATCACCTTACCGACTCGCACCATCGGAAATGCAAGAACTCTCTAGCCAACTCCAGGAATTATCCGAGAAGGGGTTTATCGGCCTTAGTTCTTCTCCTTGGGGTGCACCTGTCTTATTTGTGAAGAAGAAAGATGGGTCTTTCCGCATGTGCATCGATTATCGGGAGCTCAACAAGTTGACCATCAAGAACCGGTACCCTCTTCCTCGTATCGACGACCTTTTCGACCAACTTTAAGGAGCTGCAATCTTTTCAAAAATCGACTTGCGTTCGGGTTATCACCAACTGCGAGTCCACGACGACGATATCCCAAAGACTGCATTCCGCACTCGGTATGGGCATTACGAGTTCATGGTTATGCCTTTCGGCTTAACCAATGCTCCAGCGGTCTTCATGGATCTTATGAATCGGGTGTGCAAGCCATACCTAGACAAGTTCGTCATCATTGACGACATTCTTATTTATTCCAAGTCTCGCTCCGATCACGAACTTCATCTCCGTCAAATCCTCGAGCTGTTGAAGAAGGAACAACTGTATGCGAAATTTTCGAAATGTGAGTTTTGGCTTGAAGAAGTACAATTCTTAGGGCACGTTGTGAATAGTCAAGGAATTCACGTCGACCCTGCGAAGGTTGAAGCCGTGAAGAATTGGAGTGCTCCCAAAACTCCCACGGAAGTTCGATCGTTTCTTGGACTAGCCGGGTATTACCGGCGATTTATTGCCAACTTCTCGAAAATCGCAAAGCCACTCACGTCCTTGACTCAGAAGAACAAGCCTTTCGAGTGGAAAGCCGAGCAAGAAGAGGCGTTTGAGACATTGAAGCACAAGTTGTGCAATGCTCCTATTCTGACGCTACCGGATGGAAATGACGACTTCACGGTATACTGCGACGCGTCGAAACAAGGCCTTGGTTGTGTCCTCATGCAACGGGGAAAGGTCATCGCATATGCCTCGAGACAATTGAAGGTTCACGAGGTAATTATACGACGCACGATCTCGAGCTCGGAGCGGTGGTCTTTGCTTTGAAAATCTGGAGACACTATCTATACGGCACGCAATGTATAGTCTACACGGACCACAAGAGCCTCCAACACGTTTTCAATCAGAAGGACCTCAATATGAGGCAACGTCGTTGGGTGGAACTAATTAGCGACTACGATTGTGATATCCGCTACCATCCCGGCAAGGCAAATGTCGTAGCCGATGCATTGAGTCGAAAGACGCATCAAAAGATGGTTTCCGTTCAAGAGATTCGCGACCGACGCCAATGGTTCGATACATTGGGAGAGTTTGATACTGAAGTCCGACTCGATGTCAACAATGCTACGATGTTATTGCAAAACTTAAGGATCGATTGTGACATCGAGGCGAGTATTCGAGAAGCACAGCAAGCGGTGCAAACCGAAGGGAGTATGAAGGAAGAGCTCGAGCCAAATCTCTTAGCCCAATTAGAAACAAGAGCCAATGGGCTAATGTATTTCGCAAACCGAATCTGGATCCCCAAACGCAATAACCTTCGGGCTTCTATCATGAACGAAGCACATCGGACTCGTTATTCTATTCACCCGGGCTCCGATAAGATGTACATGGACTTACGGAGTCAATATTGGTGGCCCGGAATGAAACGAGACATAGCAACCTATGTTGCTAATGCCTTACATGCACGAAGGTTAAAGCGGAGCATCAACGTCCAAGTGGATTACTCGAACAACCCGAAATTCCCATGTGGAAGTGGGAACATATATCCATGGATTTCATAACCAAGCTACCTCGGACATCTCGCGGCACGATAGCATATGGGTAATCGTCGACCGATTGACTAAGTCGGCACATTTCATACCCATACGCGACACATATAAGACATCAAGGTTAGCCCGGATTTACATCGACGAGATCGTAAGCCGTCATGGTGTGCCTCTTCACATTATATCCGACCGAGACGCTCGATTCACTTCTCACTTTTGGTCTACTATGCAAGAACTTCTGGGTACACAATTAGATTTAAGCACGGCTTACCATCCCCAAACCGATGGCCAAACCGAGCGGACGATCCAAACCCTGGAAGACCTGTTACGTCTCTGTGTCCTTGATTTTGGGGGCGACTGGGATACGCACCTACCGCTCGCAGAATTCTCCTACAACAACAGTTACCACTCAAGCATCCAAATGGCACCGTTCGAAGCACTTTACAGTCGTAAGTGTCGTTCACCAATCTGCTGGACCGACGTTGGCGAGAATCTTATTACCGGTCCCGAGCTCATACAAGAGACGACCGATAAAGTCGCTATCATCCGCAAGAACCTGGAAGTGGCAAGGAGTCGACAGAAAAGCTACGCTGATAAACGTCGCAAGCCACTGGAATTCCAAGTTGGGGAGATGGTCCTTCTTAAGGTCTCACCGTGGAAGGGTGTGGTTCGCTTTGGAAGGAAAGGCAAGTTAGCTCCGAGGTTTGTAGGGCCTTTCATGGTTCTGAAAAGAATCGGGAAAGTGGCCTACAAACTAGAACTACCCTCCGACCTTAGCGGAATTCACCCGGTCTTCCACGTCTCGAACCTGAGGAAGTGTCTGGCCGACGATAATTTGCATGTACCATTGGAAGACATTCAGATCGACGAGTCACTACACTTCGTTGAGAAACCCGTCGAAATCATGGATCGCATTATGAAGAAGACTAGGACCTCTACGACCCCAATTGTAAAGGTTTGATGGGAGAACAAACGAGGAGCGGAATTCACTTGGGAGCGTGAAGAACATATGAAGAAGACATACCCTTCCTTATTCTTGTAACCCCTTTTGATTCTTAATTTCGGGACGAAATTCTTTTAAGTTGGGGAGACTGTAACATCCTGTATTTTTCGTTAATCAAAAGTTAATGTCGTTTATTCTTGTAAGGGCCTTTATTGCCATAAATGAAACTTATGGTTCATTCTTGCTATTTACTTTAATTTGTCTGTTAATCTTTTAACTTGAAAGTCTAATAATAATAATAACAATAATAATAAAAATATATAATAATAATAATAATAATAATAACAATAATAATAATAATAAATAATAATAATAATAATAAAATAATAATGATAATAATAATAATAATAATAATAATAAATAATAATAATATAATAATAACAATAATAATAACCTAGTATTAAAGTGCGGGGTTATTTTTGCCATTTTGAAAACTTTAATAAAAGATTGTTACATAAATAACAAACTCTGAAAGAACAGGGGCCATAAGTGTAAATTGCCCAAAACACCCCCTTCTCTCTCCCCGATCGTCCCGATCGTCCGGTGGCTACGGCCGGAGCTCCGGCCGAGCTCCGGCAAGTTCCAAAACCCCTTTTCAAGCGCTATTAGACCCAATTAAACCGCCCAACTTGCTCGGCCTCACGATTCGAACCCGAGCTATTGTTTAATTTCAGATTCCCGCTCGAACCCTTTCCAAATCAAAACCGAATCAAAGTTTTAAAAAATTTCGAATCAAATCATGTTTAATTTCACAAATTAACCAAATCAATCACACCTAAAGTAAATACGCGACCTAATCAATTAATAAATCAATCAACATCACACAATAACAACTCGAATCTCTCAAATTTGGTAAACATCGAACGCGGTTTCAATCGAACGAGTTAAAGCCAAAACCGTGTAATCAAAGCTATATATTGAGGGTGTCGGAATCATTTCGAAGTTCCTGAACTCTCCAAACCTTCAATTTCACAAGAAAACTACTCGATCAGAAAACCCCAAACCCAAGAACACCCGAAACAAAACCGAACTCGAAATCACCTTTTATCTCATCAAAACAGGTAATTGAAACCTGTTTTCTATTCGTTTTTTATCAAGGATCAAAAGCCCTATGACGATTTAGGTGATTAACACCGAATCGAGGGTCAATTTTGATCCTGTTGAACCTAGGGTTCATTCGAATTGGGGGAAACCAGAGAGACAGAGTTTAAAATAAAAAGAAACCAAAGTGAAACCAAGGCCTTGGCCCTGGTTCACTGGTTCCTCCGCTCTAAGTTCCAGGGGAGCCCCGGGTTCGACCCCGGGCAGCCCCTTTTCCTTCTTTTCTTTTTCTTTTGCGATTTTTTTTCTTTTATTCATTTCTTTTTATTTAATTAACCTTTTTAAATTCTGAAAATTTCTAAAATTAATTTTATAAAATACAGATTTATTTTTTTCAATTAATTTGGGACTAATTTAATTTTTATAAAATACTCTTGTATTTATAAATACATTATTTTAGTTTTAAAAATACAAAAGAAATGAGTAAACATAATACTTGTATATATATATATATTTTTAAATAATTAAATTGTTTAGTTATTTATACCTATATATATATATATTTTATATATTGTTCTTTTAGTAATTAAATCACTTATTATGATTATACAATACTATAATTGTTTAGTATATATAAATATTATATATACATTCAAACAATTTAATTGTTTAGTTACTTATATATATATATATATTTATACATAGTTCTTTTAATAGCTAAATCATTTATATTGATTATTTTACACAACATTATAATTGTTTAGTATATATATTTAGATGTATATTCAAACAATTAAATTGTTTGATTACTTATACCTATAAATATATATATATTTGTATATAGTCCCTTATAATAGCTAAATCACTTATTATAATTATTATATACAATCCTTAAAAATCGGTTCAACGTACAATTTAATCAAGTTTTGTTTATTAGTTCTCTTACGCGCTAACAATTGATTATACCAAGTATAATCCATTCGTTCCATTTAACCGATCACGTTATTAACATGTAATAAATACGGATAATTATTAGACCTACAATTAATCATCAAACAAATTATAACGCGCTACTTTATTTCGTTTAGGTGCGTTGTGACGTTTGTGTTGGAAATCTTATTCGTGGTTATTCTTATTACATCTACAAGTCTCATTTATTAACACGTGAGTTCTTATGCCCCGCTTTATGATTATTTCACGTCTTTCGGGGTGAAACATGTTGCTTATACAAACTTACACATACACGCTTTGATACTTATTACACACGTGCAATTCTTTACATAGTCGTGGTTGTTCGGATATGTTAAGTATTATATGAGATGTGACATACGTGTGCAATCATTAACTATTGCTAGCCTAGCGAAGTCTTAGATCTTTGGGCCTGACAAGCCTATTTGGTGCTAAAGTCGATGTATTGCCGACTCCTAGGAGCCGTATGCTTGTGCACTAGGGAACCAAATACACTTAGCTAATCATGCTTATTCATATTATTTAGTCGAGGCTTGATTGTAACTATGCATGTTCTATATACTTGCTATCTTGTGACCATTGACTAGAATTGCCACATTTTGTATACTTATTGTATTTAAAACCATGAGAATTCACCAACTAGTTAGTTGACTTTATTTTCAACATGTTTCAGGTAATGTGCAAGCTTAGCGATGATTGAAGGAATGCTTAAACCTAGAACATGGACCTAGGCTTAATAAAGACAATTGAATTTGTAACACCCGAAAGTTTGACCTTTTTACAGGTTGTGCGACTGAGCCTCAGTCGCCTGTGATTTATGCGACTGGAGGTCAACCGCATGGCTATTCGGCCGATTGAAGCTCAACCGCACGATAGGAGTTCAACCGCCCGAATGAAGTATGAGCCGCATGGAACACGTGCGATTGGGGTCCAATCGCATAGTGTTGATGCGACTGAAGGTCCAGTCGCCCCTGGACCAGACGCGACTGGGATGTGGGTATAAAAGGGGGGTAGCTCCATTCTCCTTCCCAATTTCAGTCGGGAAAGGAGCAGAGAGCGACAGAGAGCAGGGAAGAAGAGAGGGAAGTGCTGACCGATTGTCGAGAAGCAAGCTAAATCAAAGCTCATCAACTCCTACCTGACAATGTGAGTTCTAGGACCCCTCATTTACATGTTTTCTAACGATTTTGGGGCTGGAATCACATATAAACCCTATTTTTGAAATAGTGTAAGTTTGACCCATTTGGGTAAATCTTGAGTAATGTGTTTATGGTATGAATTAGGACTAGTATATGCTTGTATGAGGTCCTAGTAGGAATCCCTAAGGCTTGGGAGGGTCGAATTGGGCTGAAAACGGGTTTATGGTGACTGTGGGGACGGGGGTTTCGCGACTGCAGTGTATGAAGAACTCCAGTCGCTGCCCAGTTAGGGTTATGCGACTGAAGGGCCATTCGGCCGAATGAGTGTTAGTTGATGTCCAATCGCCCGACTGAGTCTCAGACGCCCGATTGAGCCTCAATCGCACGATAGGTGATGCGACTGATGATTTCGGTCGCATAAGTTCAATCGCAGAGTAGTTCAGTCGTACGGTTAAGAGTTAGTCGCATATAGCCCAGTCGCATAGTGTCTAGTCGTACGGAAGGAGGTTCAATCGCACGTTTGAGTACCCATTCGCATGATAGCCCAATCGCATGGCCCAGTCGCATGGAGGACATGCGACTGGTATAAGTTCAGTCGCCCGAACAGGGCTGATGTGAGTGAATGTAGAAGTGTATGTATGATGTATGTATGTTAGTATGATGTTGCCATGATAGATGATGAATACAGATGATATGTAAGTATCTATGTTCCTTATGTAAATGTATGTTATCTTTTAATAACTTTACGTGAATGAATGAACGAATGAAACGAATGTAATAAGAACGTAAAGCGAAAGATAATGAAAGAGGAACATGATGAATGAATAAATGCATGCATTAATGAATGAATGAATGAACGTAAGAAAGTCTCGCATGGTCTAAGGGGCACGAGATGGATTTGACGGTTAAGAAGTCTTGGAAATGGTGCCTGGTTCTAGTAACTAGGCCTATTACGAGCCCTATGGTAGATTATGGACAGTGAGCCATAGTTGCCTTAGGAGCAACGGGGCAGTGTCTTTGTGACCTGTCACGGTATAGTTGTTACAGCAGGAGTGGTGACGATCACTCGCGGGGTTAACGTGACCCCGGAAGAAGTGTTGTCGGTCTATGGACAGAGAGCCATAGGGGCAACAAGGTTGTCGGTCTATGGACAGAGAGCCATAAGGGCAACCAGGTGCCGGTCTATGGACTGTGAGCCATAGGGGCACCAGGTGTCGGTCTATGGACTGAGAGCCATAGGGGCACCAGTATGTTACAGTATACTCTGTCGGCTCATGGGTTGGAACCATGAGGGCAGAGATGAGAAGTGACCCTTAGAGATTTGCATGCTTGACGAATGAAAGTGGAAAGATAAATGGTGTAGGTACCTACCCCAGGTGACTGGATCAGCATTTGTGCACAACGTTCGTGGCTAACCACCACAGGTCCAGCACCAGTAGTATGTATGATGAAAGGGGGTATTGTACATGTCACTGAACGTAATGAACGTTCGAACGAAAGTAATGAAAGCATGAATGGATGTAATGAATGTTCGAACGTGAGTAATGAATGTATGAATGAAAGTAAAGTACGTACGAAAGTATGTAAAGTATGTATGTATGAAAGTAAACAAGAATGATGAAGTGTACACGAATGAAAGTGAATATGAATGATGAGGTAATAATAATATTATCTACGTGTACGTATGATGTGTGAACACATGTATGGAAGAACAGTTAATGAGAATGAAAGTATGTTTTATTATAAAACTAGAACTCACTCAGCAACGCTGACTTTTATGTGTTTTCCAGTTCGCAGGTAGTGTTGCTGAGGATGGCACGAGGCGGCTACTCAGCTCTTTTGGGATGGCATTCACTTTTTGATTATGCTGCCACATCATGTGTTGTGGGCCCGTAATGCGCGCAACACATCATGTTGCATGCAAGTGCAAGATTTCTTGATAATCCTGATAAACGGGATTATTTAAGAAATCTTCTTTATGAAGAAAAATATATATTTGAATTTAATATCTTCTTAATGAAGAAGAATATATTTTCTTTTCATTAGTTTCTTTCGGTAGAGGTCGCTGTATGACCCTATGATTGCTGAGGATTCGAATAAACGAGATTTTCCTCGTTCCTCCTTACGCATCAGCAGCAATCATAGTATGGATAGGCAATGTGAAGAAAGCTTGTATTTTGTAATCAAGACAATGATGTAAAAGCTTTTATGATGAAATGAGAATGTATATTTTATAAATTCCGCTGCGTATTTTATGATCATGTATTAAATATATGTTTTATGTGTGATGATGACCAACGTAAGGTGCCCGGTGAGCGGGGCCTTACAAGTTGGTATCAGAGCAAAAGTTTAAGTAAAATGGGTAAATTTTCATAATAAACCTAGACTTAAACTGAGAATGGGACAGGGAGAATGAGAATGTCATCTGAGTAGTCGCGTGCCATCAGGTATTTTCTTAAAGATTAACTGGCTATTATGTGCGCATGTGATGTGAATTATGTGTACTGTTAGACTGAGATACTAATGTAGTCAGGATAGGTGATGCTCGGGGTACGAAGAGTAGAGTAAGTGGCTAATTACAACTGGCCACTGTAATTAGGGACTTACTATACTCAACATAAACTGAGCTATTTCCTTGAATGACCGTGTTGGTGTTTGAATCTTTCAGTGTGTGTCAAAAGATGGCTAGCGGTGAACCTTCTAAGGTTTTGCCAGATAAGGGTTGTGGTGAACGTGGAGCTGAACCGTGTGTCACGAGAAGCATGGCTAGGGCGGCTGAAGTGGCACTTGAAGAGCCTAAGGCCCCTCACCTGGAGGGCAGTGATGATGACACTAGTTTGAGGATCGCCATGAAAGAGGCTGTTGTTGAGGGAGTTCAACAGGCCTTACAGGCAATTCTGCCGTCCATGGTGACTGAGGTAATTAGGGCGGTGAAAGAGACAACTGCTATCGAAGAAAACACGAAGGATAGCACGACAAGAACTGGCACAGAAAGCGGGTTGGACGTGACTGGGCCACCCACAACAAAAGGTTGCGAGGACGGAGGACCGGTGTGTAGCTTCGTCTGGTGCTAGGACGAGGAAGTGTGATAAGTGTGCCAAAGCACACCTCGGGGAATGTAGATGGGGGACCAATGTCTGTTTCAAATGCGGGAAGCGTGGTCATGTGGCCAGAGAGTGTAGGGTGGTACGGTGCTACAACTGCAGGGGAAGGGGTCATATAAGCAGGGATTGCAAGAAGCCAAGGGCAGAGGGCGCAGGGCCTTCACGGTAATGCCGGGACAGGCTAGGATGGGCCCCGGTATCGTGACAGGTACGTATCTAATGATCAAACACTGTCTCCTGTGAGTTGTTTGGTTCCGGGGCTAGAAGAGTTTTGTTTCTGTTATTTTCTGTGCTAAGTTGCCTATTAAGACCGGGAGTATTGATGAGCGCTTCGAGTAGAAACCGTCAAGGTAGGTCCATCAGGACTTCTGAGATGATAGGAGACCACGAGGTTGAGTTAGAAGGTCATGGATACCCGGTTAGACTACTTGTGATAACCTTAGGTGATTTCGAATTGGTTCTTGGAATGGATGGGTTGGTGGACTTCGAGGGAAAATATAGTGTGTCGCGAGGAGACGATTCGAGGATAGCGCCTGACGTGAGTTCGGTAACTGTTTATGGGAATCGGGTCACGGCGATTCCGAGAGTAAACTCAGAGGCGGTTGCGGAAGAAGTGTACCAGACCATGCAGACGATCCTACCGTCTGTAGTGACCGAGGTGATGAACACTATTAGAAATGGTGAGAGACAGGGAAGGGAGTAGACCTTCGGGTGAAACGATGCAAATCTTCGACTTTTGATGGTGACGGCACTGCTGCTGCTACTCACCGTGGGTGAGGGAAATGGAAGCCGTATTGAATATCAGCGGGTGCCGGGGGATCAGAAAGTGAAGTTGCCGCTCACTCTTTCGTCGACTCTGCTTTGTGCGGGGAGGGACGACATAGTCCAAGTTTAGGGTAGCCGGGCTACCGGGAGGATGAGATGGCCAGAGTTGAAAGGGTTGGTGATTGAGGAGTTTTGTCCCCACCGTGAGACGAATAAGGTTGAAAGGGAGTTCCTGCAGTTGGAAGTGGGGACGATGACGCATCACCAGTATCCCACCAAATTCAACGAGATGGCACGGCTGGTGGCGGATCAGGGTACACCACTCTCGCGGAAAATCAAGAGGTACATGAAGGGCTTGCCGGCGGACATCCGTAGGCACATGATCACTACCCAGCCAAGCACGTTCAGGTCAGCGGTAAATCTACGGGAAGGTTGTACGACGGGTGGAAGGTGATGGCGATATCGGGCGAAACGGAGGAGCGAGCTTATGTTAAGAAGGGAAAGGAAGGCGAGATAGTGATGGTGGGATGGTGGCAGAAGGAAAGGTGATGAGGGTCAATGATAGCGAGAGGATAACAAGAAAGGGTGAGGAATGCGAGAAGGGTAGTAGAGATCACGAAGGGAAGTGCAAATAGGGACTGAACGACTGTTGTCGGTGTAGGAAGGAAGGTCATAGGGCAAGGGATTGCCACGTGACTAAGTGCTACGATTGCGGTGAGACTGGACATCTGAGCAGGGAGTGTAAGGGGTCAAAGCGAGAAGCCCCGGTGCGAGGAAGGGTAACAGAGGGTAAAGGCAACAGCTTTTGCCATAGCCAAGGGGAGGGTAGAGCGGACTCCGACTGAACGACAGGCATAGTAGTAGTTCGTTCCTACTGCCTACTGTTGTGAGTTGCATGATAGGAGAAGGAACGTCGACGAGCCATTCGACGTAGAGATTGCTATTAATGGATTCACTAGGTTACCTAGTGCCCTAAAAGATTGAGCAAAGCAATTGAGAAAGCTGTGTCACCCGTTGACTGTGGGACAGTTTCAGCTTGTGATTGGTTCATCGAACGATAACGTACGCATAGTTTCGACGTTGTAGCAAACAAGTAGAATGGAAGGTCGGGAGTAAAAGAAAAAGAGATAAATTTGGTTTGGGCCATGAAAGTAGTCGATTTGCCTTTCAATCAAAGTGTACCTGCAAGGAACCTGAGAGAAACTGATCTCAGTGCAGCTATAATTGGAACAACACATAGCACGATTAATGAAAGTCTTTTCATCAGTCGTTGGATTCGTAAGAGGGTCATTATTCATACATAAAGAACATCAAACAAGGGCCTGGGGTAAGCAGCAACTTTACGCAAGTTGAAGGCCTTGTTCTTCAAGCATTAAGGTTGAAGGTTCTCAGTGACGCTCTGAAGCTCAATGATTACGACGCCGAGCCTTTGCTCGAATACTGTGATGTTCCTTTTAATTGTAGTAACCGTGTTCTACATGGCATGTTTGAAGTCGCAGGTGCTGGTCAAATGAACATTGATCAGTATGCATGGGTTACCGACGGTGATAGTCCAAGATAGAGCAGAAGTCGAACATTGATAAGCGATGTGGAGCGATAGAGTTCCAAGTGATGGACTGGAAAAGGAAAGGGGCAGTATGGCCCGTGGAGGTTTAAGGAACAACAGGTTTCGGGGACGAAACCCGTTTAAGGGGGGTGGACTTGTAACACCCGAAAGTTTGACCTTTTTACAGGTTGTGCGACTGAGCCTCAGTCGCCTATGATTTATGCGACTGGAGGTCAACCGCATGGCTATTCGGCCGATTGAAGCTCAACCGCACGATAGGAGTTCAACCGCCCGAATGAAGTATGAGCCGCATGGAACACGTGCGATTGGGGTCCAATCGCATAGTGTTGATGCGACTGAAGGTCCAGTCGCCCCTGGACCAGACGCGACTGGGATGTGGGTATAAAAGGGGGGTAGCTCCATTCTCCTTCCCAAATTTCAGTCGGGAAAGGAGCAGAGAGCGACAGAGAGCAGGGAAGAAGAGAGGGAAGTGCTGACCGATTGTCGAGAAGCAAGCTAAATCAAAGTTCATCAACTCCTACCTGACAATGTGAGTTCTAGGACCCCTCATTTACATGTTTTCTAACGATTTTGGGGCTGGAATCACATATAAACCCTATTTTTGAAATAGTGTAAGTTTGACCCATTTGGGTAAATCTTGAGTAATGTGTTTATGGTATGAATTAGGACTAGTATATGCTTGTATGAGGTCCTAGTAGGAATCCCTAAGGCTTGGGAGGGTCGAATTGGGCTGAAAACGGGTTTATGGTGACTGTGGGGACGGGGGTTTCGCGACTGCAGTGTATGAAGAACTCCAGTCGCTGCCCAGTTAGGGTTATGCGACTGAAGGGCCATTCGGCCGAATGAGTGTTAGTTGATGTCCAATCGCCCGACTGAGTCTCAGACGCCCGATTGAGCCTCAATCGCACGATAGGTGATGCGACTGATGATTTCGGTCGCATAAGTTCAATCGCAGAGTAGTTCAGTCGTACGGTTAAGAGTTAGTCGCATATAGCCCAGTCGCATAGTGTCTAGTCGTACGGAAGGAGGTTCAATCGCACGTTTGAGTACCCATTCGCATGATAGCCCAATCGCATGGCCCAGTCGCATGGAGGACATGCGACTGGTATAAGTTCAGTCGCCCGAACAGGGCTGATGTGAGTGAATGTAGAAGTGTATGTATGATGTATGTATGTTAGTATGATGTTGCCATGATAGATGATGAATACAGATGATATGTAAGTATCTATGTTCCTTATGTAAATGTATGTTATCTTTTAATAACTTTACGTGAATGAATGAACGAATGAAACGAATGTAATAAGAACGTAAAGCGAAAGATAATGAAAGAGGAACATGATGAATGAATAAATGCATGCATTAATGAATGAATGAATGAACGTAAGAAAGTCTCGCATGGTCTAAGGGGCACGAGATGGATTTGACGGTTAAGAAGTCTTGGAAATGGTGCCTGGTTCTAGTAACTAGGCCTATTACGAGCCCTATGGTAGATTATGGACAGTGAGCCATAGTTGCCTTAGGAGCAACGGGGCAGTGTCTTTGTGACCTGTCATGGTATAGTTGTTACAGCAGGAGTGGTGACGATCACTCGCGGGGTTAACGTGACCCCGGAAGAAGTGTTGTCGGTCTATGGACAGAGAGCCATAGGGGCAACAAGGTTGTCGGTCTATGGACAGAGAGCCATAGGGGCAACCAGGTGCCGGTCTATGGACTGTGAGCCATAGGGGCACCAGGTGTCGGTCTATGGACTGAGAGCCATAGGGGCACCAGTATGTTACAGTATACTCTGTCGGCTCATGGGTTGGAACCATGAGGGCAGAGATGAGAAGTGACCCTTAGAGATTTGCATGCTTGACGAATGAAAGTGGAAAGATAAATGGTGTAGGTACCTACCCCAGGTGACTGGATCAGCATTTGTGCACAACGTTCGTGGCTAACCACCACAGGTCCAGCACCAGTAGTATGTATGATGAAAGGGGGTATTGTACATGTCACTGAACGTAATGAACGTTCGAACGAAAGTAATGAAAGCATGAATGGATGTAATGAATGTTCGAACGTGAGTAATGAATGTATGAATGAAAGTAAAGTACGTACGAAAGTATGTAAAGTATGTATGTATGAAAGTAAACAAGAATGATGAAGTGTACACGAATGAAAGTGAGTATGAATGATGAGGTAATAATAATATTATCTACGTGTACGTATGATGTGTGAACACATGTATGGAAGAACAGTTAATGAGAATGAAAGTATGTTTTATTATAAAACTAGAACTCACTCAGCAACGCTGACTTTTATGTGTTTTCCAGTTCGCAGGTAGTGTTGCTGAGGATGGCACGAGGCGGCTACTCAGCTCTTTTGGGATGGCATTCACTTTTTGATTATGCTGCCACATCATGTGTTGTGGGCCCGTAATGCGCGCAACACATCATGTTGCATGCAAGTGCAAGATTTCTTGATAATCCTGATAAACGGGATTATTTAAGAAATCTTCTTTATGAAGAAAAATATATATTTGAATTTAATATCTTCTTAATGAAGAAGAATATATTTTCTTTTCATTAGTTTCTTTCGGTAGAGGTCGCTGTATGACCCTATGATTGCTGAGGATTCGAATAAACGAGATTTTCCTCGTTTCCTTACGCATCAGCAGCAATCATAGTATGGATAGGCAATGTGAAGAAAGCTTGTATTTTGTAATCAAGACAATGATGTAAAAGCTTTTATGATGAAATGAGAATGTATATTTATAAATTCCGCTGCGTATTTTATGATCATGTATTAAATATATGTTTTATGTGTGATGATGACCAACGGTAAGGTGCCCGGTGAGCGGGGCCTTACAGAATTCTTGTTTTCATTTGATTTATTTTGAGACATTGATGTATGTGGTGTTTGAGACAATCGATTAATGGCATTTTATACTTTAACATAGCGTTATGTGGCTGTGAACAATCTTAACCCTCACACCTCGACGTTTCCGCCGTCAAGGTTGGGGTGTGACACCAACACTTTTAAAAGAAAACTTATTACCGAAAAACCTCTTGACTCAATTATCAGAGTGAAAATTGAACAAATTATTACATGTAATAAGTAATTATTTTAGTAAGGGGCTGTTTGATAAAACTGACTGGGTAAGATCTGACTGAGTCAGAAGCTGACCCAGTAAGAAGTTCTGACTGAGTCTGCATCTGACTGAAACTTGGTTGTTTGATTATGTATCTGACTGACTCTGCTGAATGAAAAAAATAACCGCTATATACACTTCTGTTAAATTTCTCTGTTATTATTATTATTATTATTATTATTATTATTATTATTATTATTATTATTACTATTATTACTATTATTATTATTATTATTATTATTATTATTATTATTATTATTATTATTATTATTATTATTATTATTATTATTATTATTATTATTATTATTAACACACACACACACACAACCACATACACACATCTCCTCTTCCTCTCTTCTTCCCCACATCAACCATCACCGACCCGCCATCATCGTCCGGCAACACCTTCATCATCATCATCACCGAACCCCCCATTATCGTCCGGCAACACCATCGACCATCATCATCACCGCGACCTTCATCATCACCGCGACCTTCATCATCATCATCACCGAACCCCCATATCTGAGCAAATCAACAAACCATCACCGGCAACACCGCAACCATCATCATCTTCATCCAATCATCTCTGTCGACCGAATCGATCATTATCATCTTCAATCGATCACCACCAAAACCCCAATCGATTGATCGATCGCCACAGCATCAATCGATTGATCACCAAAAACCCCAATCGATTGACCGATGGAGGGAGTGCGACGAGGCTGGAGGGATTGCGACGGGGCTGGAGGGATTGCGACGGGGGAGGGGTGGTGGGTTGCGGTTGTCGGTCTGGGTCAGCACCGGTCAGCTTCTTTTTTTTCATGGTCTAGGTCAGCACCGGAGACCCGGTCAGCCGGGCTCGAAGCCGAAATCAAACGGGCTGACCGCTGACCGAGTCAGCGGGTCAGCCCGGTCAGCCGGTCAGCAATAACATCAAACAGCCCCTAATTTGGGTTAAGAATCATAAGTTTCAGCTATTACTCTAACTTGTTTATAATACAATGATTGTTGGGTTTAGAATCTTGTAGGTTTGGTGATGTGTACGTTATGCATTGGGTGTTGTACGTTGTTTTGGAGAAAGAGGTTATTGAAGGGAACGTGTGGATGGGTTTGGTGACTTGTACTTTGTGCATTGACTGTGGTAATTGTGTTGATTTTCTGTTAAGAGACTCTCTGTTACAAGTTTGACATGGTCTATAGTATGAAGAGTTGAAGATGGATAAGATTCAATTGTAAAGAAAGGTTGTATCAACTTTGTTGTGCTATACTATTAACAAGCGCACTTTATTTTAGTACCATTGAGATGACTTGCAATGTATAAATTTTAATGGCCGGCTAAAACTTTTTAAAAGCTTAAAGTAGATGCGGAAGGTCTTGAGTGGTTACGCTAAAACTTTTAATTTTAATTTGATATGTGGGCATAAATAAATTAAAATTAGCATGAAAATTAGAGGGCACGGAATCATCTTGATTCCTGGGTTTCGGGGTTGTTCTCGGGTTTACCTTGGTCAAATTCTCCGGACATCATGGCTCTTCTTCTTTATGTTTTATTACACACGATGAATGTTTAACAGGTTTCACTATTACAAAGGTAATCACCACTCTTCACATGTATTCCTTTTTTTTTCTCACTCCCCCAGTCGGAAGTCGGAACACTCAGTGTGCTCTTATCATAGTAATAAGCAATTGAACAAATAGGTATGGTTCCTAGATGAAACAATTAATCAAAGATGAAAGGGGATTAACTCAAAGCTTATTGTAGGAATTCACAATTTATGAACAACCATGAGCAATAAGCAAGTAAGACAATTAGGAATTCACAATCTATAAACCAAAACATAAAATTAATATAGAGTGATAAAAATGATAGTTGAATCAAGAGAATGTGATTCTGAATGCTTTTAGGTATTATTGCATAAACTGTTCGTAGATGCGACGGATGATATAGATAACTGTGGCTCCCATTTTGCCACCTTGGCATCTAAAATATTTAATAGAATCGATTCACTCAAATTAAGAAACACAAAAATACTAAAAATCAACTTATGAAATTGATTTCAATATAAAGCCAGAGGCACAAAAAGCATTAAATTCCCTTAAGAGAATCACACCATATCAACAGACGAGAGAATCAAACATATATTAATTGCTACTACTAAATAAGTTAGATACTAGAGTTTTATCTAACATACGGAATGCGTTCTTTTTTATTGATCAAAGATGAACACAATGGTTGAAAGACATTCATTGCAATAAGGATTTGTTTTTAGATAGAATTATGTATGAGAATACATAAACAAAAAAATTTGAAACCCTAGCATATTTGAGACCATTAAAGAAAGGCCTAAAGCAAATGCTCTTTTAGTCTAGTCCGTCTACGAGACTGTCACAAAAGATGGTTATTATATAGTAAAATTTATATTTTCTGGAAAATATTAATTAGGTACGCTATTAGTCAACGCTTATTTTAATAGAAGTTATCGAATAGACTTATGATATTTATTACTATACTGATTCAGTAGAAATCTTTTTCTTGTAAGACATATGATATAAAGATTGACAAGTAATTTTGGTTATGAAAAAGAATCGGGGTTGTTTGTAAATTGGGAGGTCCTTGGACCGGGTCTGCACCTCCAAAAACAAAGACCGGGCCAGTCATAAAACAAATGATGGTCAGCCCGGGTGACTCGGTCAGCAGCATATTTTTTACAAAACAAATGGGGGTCGGCCCGGTCAGCCAAAATCAAACACAACCGTAATCTCATACTACCATATTTGGTTATGATAAAGAATGTAGTTTCATAACCATATAGTATTATAACCATATTTGGATTTGGTTATGATACTATCAGATTTGTATGATCACTAATGCTCGTGACATATGAGAATCCTACTTTAAAGGCTTAAAGAAAATTTATGTTATCTACATTTTTGTATCAAGCATTACGGGTGAAAATGTAGTTATTTTGAGGTTAGTTTTTATCTAATTTTTATTAGAGAAAAACTAAAATAAAAAGTGCTTTAAAATCAAAACGTGTAAAAGTTAATCTTAACCATTCATCTCTTTAATCATGTTTGAGATCAATTTGTAGAAAAAAATTGTTAGATAAGTACTTTAAAAATAGATAATTTTGTTGACTTTTTGCAAGTTCTTTATTTTTTTTTAAACGTTCATAATTTTTATATATGATATTATTTTTTATAAAAATTACCTCATAAAAACAAGTGTTTTTTATCGTTAAAACGAGTACAATATTATTATATAAAAATATGATAAATTTTATATGTTTTTAAGCTCATATATCGTCATTGTGTATTTTAATGCAGCTCATTATGTCTTTTTGTTAATTGTTGTATTTTTCTAAATATTACTGTATTTTTCTAAAATGACGAATTTTAAAAAAATATAATGGTGAAAAAATATTATTCTGTATCTCTAATATCTAAAACATAATAACAAATCAACAATTAATAATACATTAAAAAATAACAAAATAACAAAATAACAAATGTCTTATTGTGTTTTTTATCGTCATTGTGTTATCGCTATAAATTTAAAAAAATACATTGGTGAAATAACAATAAAAATCACATAAAACGTGTATATACTAATGAAAAAAGAGAAAATAAAAAAACAATAGTTAACAATATGGTGTGGCGGCTTCTATGAAATCTTATTTAAGGTGTGTAAGTTTGTGCAATAAAGGGTGGATATCCTAAATATGGCATGCTTTTTTTTTTATCTAACAACAAAATCGGTCGATCATGTTTTTGGAGAATGTTATAGTGCGCAGAAAACTTGAAAGGCGGCTAGATTTAGATCCTCGGTATCGATAACTATGTTGCATTTCATCTCTTGGGTGGATTCTATCAAGTTAGCCAAACATAAGAGACATATATATAGTACGTTGAGACGATTGTGATGTTTTTGTGGTGGGTTTTATGGAAGCATGCGATCTTAAAAGCTAAGGACTTGAAACAGAAGCTCATGTTTCATTCAATTACTCAATTTTAGTATTAACAGGAATAGCAAGGGTAAAGTGAGGTGGTCAAGTAGCTTAAAATCTACTATTGTATAGGTAACTCTTGTTTTGTTGAGTTTCACTTAGGTTTTTTATGATTTGTTTTTTTTATAAAATCCTTCTTGCTTAAAAAAAAAACTTACCAAAAGGTCTATAAACTAGTCATGAACATTCTCTAAAAGTTTGTTTATAGACGTGTGCTTAATAAACGAACGAACATGAACAAGTTTATTGTTCATTTAACTAAATGACATGTCTTGTCCATCTATTTAGATTCAAGAACTTTTTTTTTATGTTTGTAAATGTTCATTATGTGCTTTCTTTAAGGTTCGTAAATATAATAACTTATGCTCATTTGTATATTCATCCAAATAAATTAATTAGTATTTCTTGCATTAGTACAACACGGAGCGTTGTGATGAACCCAAACTCTATTTTAGTTTTGTTACATTAGCATTCAATTATACATATGTATCTTTTTATTTTTCCCATAATAATTAGTAAATTACAATTTGAAATATATGGTTAAACTTACAAATTTGGGCTATGTATAACGACAAAACGATTTGGTTTAGCTATTGATTCATTTTTCCTACAGATTCATCATAGCAACTTAGATTTCCCTTTAGCCTCAAAGCAATCTTTTATATTTTCGTATTAAACTATAATATTGATTTGTCATTTCAGTTTTAAATATGAGTGGTACAATATTGTTTATCCTTATTGACAAAGATTTGAAGAATTGACGTACATGTGAAACTTTTAAAGCTTGTATTTGACTTAATTCTTGAGCGTCCATCGAGTCTTCAATATGAGATTGTTATTATTTTAGAAATATACAATTTATATATCAAGTTTGTTTCTATTCATTTGTGTTTATTTATATTTGTTGTTTAAAGTTTTTTTGTCTGAAAAACAAGAGTAAATACATTTGTTTATGCATATTTGTTCATTTTGTTTTCCCAATTAAAATTAGACCAGCAAACATAAACATAACCGCATTCATGTTGGGTTCTGTCTGTCTACAGTCTAAACCCATAGCAACATATAATATTATAAACATTTGTATTAACATGCTGGTGTATATTGTTACATTGAAACACATAAAAATCCACAATTTTCTTTTTACTTTTTTTTGAACGATTAAAGGATTACTAACAGATCACAAACCCACCAATCATCCTCACTATTTGGTTATAGAACCGGACCATCTTTAGGAAAAAACTTACCATATGTAAGAAAATCTATTTGCCCAATCTGAAACCCTCTTTCATATTATAGATGGAACTTGAACCCAACATCTTTTATATTTTATTAAAAGACTTGGGTAAATATAGCCATAATCCGAGAATTCATTATCCATATTTGTTAATAACTTAATATAACTAGCGAATAAAATAAATGGCACTTCGTTAATGAAGTTGTCGTTTTAACAATTATTTGATTAAATAAAATAACTTTTAGATTATACGTCAAATTAAGGGGTTGTTTTGACTTGTGCATTTAAATAATTACTTTGTTTTAAAGAAACATAATCGTCCAATCATCTATTTGTTTTGTACATCAACATCAGTCTAATATACATTTGTATACTTCTAAACTATATCACTATCTACCACATGAATTTAACCATTAATTTTATAGAAAGGATACCATTTTACACATCAATATACCGTCAAACCTATTATCTTAAAACATCATCCTCGGTGATCTTATATACATAATTTTTTTTTGAAATCTGAATATCATAATAAATAAATTAAAGAATCATAAGAGCATTCACAATAGAATTCCTAAAAAGATGTTAGTGTGTTTGGTATATTATATTGTCGATTGATATATTTGACGAATCATTATTCAATCTTTATAATTTTTATAATATTTTTGAAACTGGTCGTGAGTGAAGGAGAGAGAACCAAAATGAAAGAAAGTCAACCTATTACTGCAATTGGGGTCCGAGATCAAGAGTTTTAATAGGAAGGTCATCCCATGCCTCCCTTGTGCTTGTAAATGATAAGGGTATAAAAAATATTATTTAATTGAAAATAAAAAAGAAAAATAATAATTTTTAATATAATTATATAAATAAATATAAAAAACTCACAGTAAATGATCTAACTATAACCATAATTTATTGTTCACTTTTATTATCTAAACTAAAATGACTGTAATCAGTTAAGGAATAAGTGTGTGAAGATATTTTTTATTTGGTTAAATATAAATAATATTATAAAATGTTAAATAATGACAATCGGGTTTTATTAAATCACCGATTGTAGTGGTTGGGCCCATTTGCATGTGGGCGGGGCCCAAAACTACTTGGCCGATAGTTGCAACTAGCATGTGAAACGCTATTAACAACTCAGTCCAAACTAATTTAAATTTTCCAAAGGTAAAATAAAATATTTTTCTAAACTTTTTAGTCGATTTAACATGTACATTAATTTGTTTAGAGCGGGGTATAACTGTAAGCAACATCTCTATCTCCTGAGTTAGAGGAAAGTTTGTTCCCGTGTTTATCAGACCCCGCCAATGATACTGCTATAATTAAAGTTTTGCTGGGTAAGTTTGCTTGTTTGTTAGACGACACAATTGAATGATCGACTTAATACATTTAATTTCTCCGTGCAATTACTTTTGTTAAAACTCTTCCATGAGTGTTAGCATGGTGAATTACATGTTTTGTTGATTTAACCTTTTAGTCACAAAGATGCCATAGTGTGATAATAGATCAAAGATTCGGATGGCCTTAAAATAATATACATAAAAAAATATAATAGAAATAATTGATAAAAATATGAGAATTCGACATTGTAAAATTATATAAAGTCAAAAACAACTTTTTATTTATATGAACCATTTTTAGTCGCTATGTTTATTCAAGTTTCATTACTAAAAATGCAATAAACAAAATGTCCGGCCATGTATGAACGTTTTCTTAGATAAACATGTTGGAGGTTAGTTACACCAAACAAATGAGATAATCTAATGTATGCTTAGCTACTCTTATATGTATGACATTATCACATATCATAATTTATATTTTATTTACAAGTTGTGTTTTTCAAAACAACGGTTTTAAAAATTTTACACGAAAGAGTCAAGTAAGAGGGAGTAATGCGTCGTGCTTCAAAACACAACCTCTTAAATTTAAGAAACTGATCTATCACTTCATACCGAACCTTAATCAGACCACATGTCTTTTTGAAGGATAGTCATAAGTATGCGGATGAAAATTAGGGAAAGGCACAATAGATCGCATTTACTACCATATCTACTTCATGTTATGCAATCTCAACACAATTAGATGAGAGATTATTTATCGAAAAAAAAAGGGTTTCATAACACATTGATGAACATTAGCGACTGGCAAAAACCGTTGCAATGCCCACAAGACGAGATCAGACTTGCCAAATATGAAGCTAACAATAAGTTAAAATTCCCATATACATTTTAATCTCTCTTTATTAATCTTCTTTTTTCTCTCCTTTTTTTGTAAAAGGAGTAATGAATGGTGATTAGACCGAAAGCCCTATAACGCATGTTTGAAATCTAATAGTGATTAATGGTTACACACACTATATTCTTATCAACGGTTTTTTTATTTCACATGAATTAATAAAGTGCTATGAGCTTTTAAACCTAAAGAGCTTAGTAAAGCTACAACAGATCGCATTGCCACCCTGTGACACTTTGAATCTTTTGTCTTCGACTTTAACTTGAGATGGTCCTCTGTGATTGCTCAGCAACTTCATAGTTCCTTCACTTGAGTGTCTTACATTTTAAAATAGGGAAAACATCATATAATAATAACCAAGTTTTAAAAATATTTTAATTTAGTCACTCATGCATATTTTTCTCAAATTAGACCAATAAATGATCAAATCGAGTCATCATTAAATTTTGTATCTAGAATTTTCAATATATAAAATTATAATAAAAAATAAAAAACATGCTAATTATGAAAAAAATAAAAAAGTATCTAGAATTTACATCAATGTTCCATATCAGCATCAAAAGATAGAAAAAAATATTTTATAACTGAAACAAAAAGTACAACATGCTAAAAAATATATTAAGACTTTTAATTTATATAAAATATAAAAATTAAGTGACATAATTGGAACACTTTCAAAACTTGAGTTACCTGATTGGGTAAAAGTTTAAATCTAAAAAGTGAAGGAAATTAACCATTAATTTCCTAATTATTAGTTGAGATCAAATTACAAGGAACAAGTTTTTTTGGAGAATTATTATAGAAATGACCACTTTTGTTATTTTTTTTCAAGTTTTTCCAATTTTTTTAAATGTTAAAACTTTTAAAGTTAATTACATAAATGTCCATGTGAATTACCTAAAATAATAGGTTTGAGTATTAACATTGTCTAAGTGTCTTCCCTTAAGACGATGAGAAATGAAACCATATTTTCATTTTTTTACTTGTTATTTCTTATTTTCCTTCTCTACTTTTCTCTTTTTTCTAGTTTCTTTCAATTTAAAAAGATTGATTTTAGTTTCTAATTTCTCTTCTCATCTCTTATCTTCTGAAGTGAATTAATAAATACAACTTTTTAATTTTTCTTTCACTTTCTTCCAATAAAAAACTTTGAAATACAATTATTTTTTTTCCTTCCGCTTTCCTTCTTTTATCTCTTTAAACGGATTCAAAAACACAATGTAAGATTTCAAATAACATGTTGGAGTATTATGTTTTATTTTTATAATGAGAATGAGTATTAAAACTAACATACATTGATTTTCTATTACGTCTAACTAAAAAAGACTAAAATACTCTTTGAAATATTAATTTTGTAGTTGTATATATCTCTCCTTAATCCAGATGCCATTTGCGTAATTAACTAAAAATTAGAAAAATCTAACCCCCATTCACCCACCGCACAGGCATCCCCCTCACGCCTTTTTCAAAAACCAGGCCATTATCGTCGTTGCCCACCATAGCTATCGCCCACCACAACCTTGGTCAATGCCTTTTTAGATGGTTTAATCCACCATCGCCATAGATTTCATGTATGGATGAGATTTCAAGATTGAAATAAGGGTTCTTGATAATAAGCTATAAAAGGTGATATGGTTAGGTTGTTTCCAGTGGTGGTTAGGTTGTTTCTGGTGGCATGGTAGCAACGGTTGGAGAACGAGGGGGAAGGGGATTGGGTTAGGTTTTATTTAAGACGATTTGATGGTAGTGAAGACGATGTGGTTGGATCATTTTTGACTATGGTGGTAGGGTTGTTTTCAATGGTGGCAGCAATGGTTGTTGCCAGCGACAATGACCGGGTTGATAGATGTGACATTCGTCATTTTCGACTAGCTTTGTATTTGTTATTCTGTATTGTAAACCCGACCCGTTTTGGTTTTCAGATCTTTGGATATTAATAAAATGATGGATTTTATGTTGTAATCATGTTTCATACTTGTCGTTTCATTCCGAAGTATTTTAACGGTGTTTAAAACGCTTATTTTATGCTCAAAACGACCTAAAACGAACTACAAGGACTAAAATTGCCAAAAAATAAAAGTTTGTCCGAGAGTCCCCACCTCACTTGGCACGTAGGGCTAGCCTCAGCTCGCAACGTGGTGTGACCCATAGTTCGTTTCAGCAAAATCAGTTTTTTTAACGTTTTCGGTTCGTTTCCGGACTCGTGTTTTAACCATCCAAACCAACCAAGATCTAACCCATAATTATTCTATAACACTCCAAACATGTTTTTATACCTGGTCATAATTTATGTAAATCATAATTTATTTTAAATAAAAGAATCGAACTGCACCCTTTTACCCACCGAACAAACGCATTATCCTTTCCCTCAAACCCTAATCCTTCTCTATAAATACCACTTATTTTCAATAATTTCACTTACACATTTTCATCTTCTTCTTCCAATTTTTTATCTTGCAAGTTGTTCTAGCTAGTTTTGCTTAAGTTTGACTTTAAAAAGTCAACGGAACCGAATCTTGCATTTCAAACCATTTCGAGTATGTGTTTTTGGATATTTTCAGTTGTTCTAAGTTATTTTATGTTGATAAAACCATTTTCATCCTTATTTAAGGCTTGTGGACATTCAAACACATATTTATGCATTTTAGGCCCGTTTTGGTCGTTTTCGGGAAGTTTACCCGCTTAACTTTCTTGTTTCAGTTTAGATCTTGAACTTTTACCTTATTTTTAGTTATATGGTTTTGGACATGTGGTAACCATCCTCGGGTTCATACCGAGTCAATGAGCGAACCAAACCGAACGCTCGTTTAAGCACTTTAAATAACTTTTAAGCAACCATGTTACATCAAACACTTTAGATCTGAGTTTTTATTTATATTTTAGTTATTATATGGTTGACATGTAGGTGTAGAACAAATCTTGGATTGAACCCAAGTTTCGGATAAAAACCGAGTAAAACCGAACACCCGTTTTAACGAGTTAGTCAATGTTTAAACCACCAAAATTTCAACTTATCTTTTTAGTTATGTTTTAATTTATATTACTCATATTACTTAAGATTTTAGAAGTGTTGGAACAAATCTTATCTCAAACCAAGTTTCGGGTAAAAAATCCGAGTAAAAGTCGAACTTCTCGTCTTAACGAGCCAGTCACCGTTTAAACCACCAAAAATCTTTCCTAACTTTTTTTAACTTATGTTTCATTTTATATTATTTATATTTCTAAGATTATGGTAATGACGGAACCAAACTTGATTTTATACTAAGATCGGGTTTAAGCGAATTTTTTTATTAATTAAAGTCTCAAACTCGGGTTTAAGAGAGTGTAAGTCGGATCTTGATGCTTACATTAGCGGGATCATGCACACTAGCACTAAACCAACTCTCCTATGTAAAACTTAATAAAGGTTGAGTAAAACTAAATATCAAGGACCCAGTTTCTTGTAAAACTCATTTCATCCTTACTCTATTTAAACATATTTTTGTAAAATATAACTAGAACTTCCGAAAACCCAAGCCTTATTTTTATGAACTTTTATAATATTTATATTTCATCTTCAAGACTCAATATTTACTTAAGATCTTTCAATCTATGACACGAACATTAAACTGTCGGGCTCGCTTACTTGAGGATTTTATTTTAAGTTTGTTTATCAACGCCACTTTTTTTCAAGTGAGTAAGTTTATCCCCGTTCTCTCTTCTATACTTTCGGGGTAGCAAGCATACTTAATCAAACAAAAATTATTTAACACTTAGATCATTAAACCACAAGCTCTAGGTTATGTGTTGCTTAGAATAATTGTGCAATTGTATGTTATATACCTCATATGATTAATTGCTAAATGTTTATTGCTTTTGATCGGTTAACCCCATCTTCATCCTCAATAAGTATGATCATACGCTCCTCCTTGTAATATGTTAGTTTTATCTATTAGAAATGAGCTTAATCTATTTATAATTTATATACTCAATTGTCGCTTTTATTACGGTTTCACATATTTGAGTTGTGAATTTCGCCTTATATTATATTTATAAAGTCATGAAATTGCTTACCAACATACATGTTGATAAAATATATTTTATGCAATGCTACAGGTTTGATTGTCGGTTGATTGAAGATTTAAATACGTTAGTATATTTTGAATCGTTAGATTATTAGTTAATAACTATTTATTTTCTTGTATTTGTAAGAACATGTTGTGAAATAAATGAGTTGATTAAATATTATGACTTTAATAGTGTCGTGTGCGTTTGAACAATCATAGTCATGCCCTGAAAGGTTCCGCCGCTTTGATCAGGGTGTGACAATAGATTTAATGGGTGATGGGTAGTAGGTTGGAGATTAGGGTTAACAGGGAAAAGAGAAGAGGGATTTGATGATGAATGGAAGTGGTGTGATAGTACTAGAGACATAGGGATGACGACAATGATGATGATGGTTGATGGTGATGATGATGAGGCAATGAAATAACTATTTTTAAAAAAAATATCGTACATTAATTAGAGTTAATTAAATAAGGGTCCTTTTAAATAGACACCCCATTATTTTATATCAACACCCCAAAATTTCTATACGGGTCGTATAGCCCCATACGCGTCGTATAGGGGGGTCGTATAGCCCTATATGGGGCGTATAACCCCTGACAGCCTCCTGAATTTTTCCTCGTAGTCAGTGTTAAAATTAGCTATACGCGTCGTATAGCCCTATATGTGTCGTATAGGGGGGTCGTATAAGGCTATATGGGGCGTATAGCTCTCTGACAACCCCCCTGAATTTTCCTTGTTTTCAGTGCATTCGACCCTATACGCCACGTATGGACCCATACGCGGCGTATAGGGGGTGTCGATTTAAAAAAGTGGGTGTCTATTTATTAGGACCCTTAAATAATCAGCCCATCAAATATATAAGTTACACATTTGTCCCTTAGATGTAAATAGACTAAAATGTCCTTGAACATAACATAAAAATTTATATATGTTAGTATTAATACTCATTCTCGTTACAAATATAAAAACACAAACACAATACCCCTAATATGTTATTTGAAACCCTTAATATCCATACCTATTATTTTGGTAATTAACTCTAACTTTATATACGTATGTTTTTTCATAAAATTATAGCATAAAAACATGCGTTTTTTATTCTTTAAAACATGTATAATACCGTTATTAGAAAAAAAAATTATGTTTGTTAACTCATATGAGTTTTGCTCGTTATTATGTATTTAGTACAGTTCATTATGTCTTTTTGTTCGTTATTGTGTTATTCTGAAAACAATTGTGTTATTAAGATGATGAATTTGGAAAAAACATAATGGTTGTGTTGTGTACTTGTAATATGTAATACACAATAATAAAATAATAACTAACTAGTTACGGATGCCGCGCGTTGCTGCGGCTATGCAAGCCTTAGTGTTCGGCTAGTAAACAGTTTAATCGTCGCTGAGCTGCGAGGCCCAGAATCTAGTTTCTTATGGTTCATGTATTCGCAAAACACATTTGACAGAATGATCAAAATCAACCAATCGGAGTTACTAAACGTAGACTAACCTGTGATAGAAGCACATATAGCGGAAGCGTATATAGCTGCATAAGATCAAGACTCCAACCCTACAATAAACACAAATAGAAATCAGTCAATCAGCCCTTCACTTGGTACTGCAGTACTTTTGATAGATATAATTCATACCCAATGACAAGTTTTATGATCACAAGCTTCATCTAGTTCTACTTGTTCATGGTTTTAACTCTTGGACACTAGGTTCATTCATTCTCAAAGATAAAGTCCTTAAACTTATATTTGGAATACACACACAAATTCATTATATCAGTATGTAAAATCTTAGTGTCATCTAGGTAATAATATTACCTGAACTGTTCCTATAAATTTTTGGGAATGAAATTTAACAATGTATACTTTCTGTTTGATACACGGTTATCACAAAAAAGCTCGTGCGATGAATCATCATCATTGATGTATACAAAACGCTTCATTGTTGGCTTTAGTGCACACGATCATGCTCCAAATATGTTCACCCAAATGAAATGCGAGTCCCGCAGCAACCTGTCAGCTACAAATCATCTTCAAGCAAGCCTTAATCCTGCAAGGCGCTCAAAGTTATGCAACCAAACAAAGAACTTACACAATCATCATACAAAAACTAAATCTTCAGAATTATTGACACAAAGTCGCAAACATCATAGTTCAATACTCTTTCTTTCTTATAATGATTTTAGAATCAATGGCATTTTTCCTAAAATACTTCACTAAATCACCAGTCACCACCAATCATTCTCTTTATTTTTCATTGATTACTATGGTTTCATTCAACCATTCCAACATCATATCATTTAAAGATTCAAAATTCGTATTCCACCGTTTCAACCGATGCACAACTTCTACCAAAAAGTAACTAACTTTACTTCAATTACTTAAACCAGAGTAATTAAAGATTAAAACCCACCCAAAACTCGATCAGAAGACAATAGATCTATCAAAAAGAACGTCATCTGGGAATTTCGTCGAACAGTTGGAGTGCACCCACCCAGATCAGATACCGAATTTCACATATAAATCACAAACCCCGAGATCACAAGAGCGATTATCGATGAAAGTAAAGGGGATTTGCGATACCTGATGGGAATTAGCGTGATTGCGAGAAGCATAAGCAAATACGTCGCTCCCACCCAATCGCTCACATGCGTTGCAGCATCCGGCAGCGACTCCTTCATCTCCTTCGTCAGATACAACACCAAACTCGCCGACACCGTGAACGCCGACAGCCTCTCCGCCGCCTCATTCGCTAGCTTGATGGAAGAACAGAGCTTCGGAAATGGCTTCAGGATGTCGTCGGAGAAACGGTTGAGGTTGCCGGCGGAGAAGCGGAGAGTGACGGTGCCATCCGCCGTAGATGTCGTCGGAGAAACGGTGAGGGGTGGGAGTTCGATCGGTTGGTGGAGTGGGTAGGGTTTTGTTGGTGATGGTGTGGAGGTCGGTGGCACTGTAGCCACCGACATAAGTCTTTAATAAGAATTGTAATTAAGCTAATTACCCTACTATGAAAAACACAGTCCCATGAACAGTGTTTGCAGCTTGCGTGACGGTATTCTGTTGGTTTTTTTTACTCTACGCGCAGCTTCCTGTGGTATTTGTTTGTGATTTCTCAGCATTTGTCAGTGTGTGTTGTGTAGATAAATTGGTTGGGCTCTTTTGCTTTGTTTTGGGGGGTTCACCATTCGAAGCTCACCCCTAACATTTTCTTCCTCCTCTGCCCTTATAATGTAGTGGGACACGTGCCTCCATTCCCTTTCTTCAGGTGCCTACGTGGTATTAAGACGTCGGTTGTAATATTGTAACCCGATGGTTAGTCTTCATTACACTAACTGACCAACACTCTCTCTCTTCTTCGCCGGTATTTCTCCCGTTCTCTTCTTCCGTTGCTATTTGTGGAAATCGGGTTCCTGCTCTCAACGATGTGCTGAGATTTTACATACTCTTCTTCGCCGGTATTTCCCCCATCCTCTTCTTCCTTTGATTTTTGTGGAAATCGTGTTTCTGATCTGTTGCTGACTCCGATTTGCAGGTTTTATTGACCTTCGACTCTCCGCTTTATTGTCATTTGATCAACTGAGGTATTTTTTCAGTTTAGTCCCTGTTTTTGCATTTCTTGAGGTTACATTTATGGGTTCTTGGCCTTCATAGTGAAGATGATAACAATGAATAAATAACCAACATCTCCATATTTTCGACTTCCCCTTCTGCCTATATGTCTATGTGGTGTGGAAATAAACCAGTTTTATGTGTCTTGAGTGACTCGGTTGTTGTTGGTTTAGTTTTGTGGTTTTAATTGCAATTAAAGTAGTGGGATTGAAATTAGGGTCTTAAGGTTTGGTTGTTTTGTTATATGAAGCATAGTAAAACTGATCTTTAAGAACAGATCATCAGACCTGTAGTTGTAATTTCAAAAAAAAGGTACCCTACGTCTACAATTTCTTAAACCTATACAAAATATTTGGAAGCTTTCACAAAGGAATATGTTTAAAGTGAGTCGTTGAGGACTTAAGGTTTTGAGTAGTTGAGAAACTTGGTTAGGTTATATGTGAAAGTCTTGTTGTATACAAGATCTTAGAAAACTGATGGAGTTCTACATACCTTTTGTGGTAGGTTGTTGATTATAAAAAGTTTGGTTTAGATTTCATAATTTGGCCGTTGACTTTATACCTGCAATTCACACATGTATACACCAAGATTCTTTGCTAAATATAATGAACTTGACAGTGGAATATTACATACCTTTCAAACCCTCATGTTGTGTGGGCTTTCTTAATATCAATAGGACGAGCTCATAAAATGATATAAATTGAATGGATTTACGCAATCCACACATCAAAGCAAATTTAGATAATCTTAGGAAATGTACATTCCAATCCAAGATTTTACATATAACATACTTTATGTCCAGTGTAATTCATACATCAAAATAAGTTTAGGTAATGACACTTTTCATGATGAACTTACATGAGTTTACTAGATCATATTGTTCACTTAAATGCCATAGTTGACCAAACTTAACCTTATATTATGAGCACCATTGGAAACACTTGCACTTGCAACATGTCAAAATAACCAGTAACCAATATGGGTCGAAACGACCCACGCATACTTTATAAGGTCATAATAACCAGTATGTGATTTAAATAATTAGATAAAAATACTCTCACTAATTACAGTCAGTTAAGACTAGACACAATAGAATGGGTCAATCAAAGACTCCTGTACAATCGAATTACATAACTTCATTACTATGGATCTACAATACAAACACTTAATATAAAGTAAATGCTCGGTTATTAACTTCCTAAGCTAAGGCAAGATCACTTCATTCATGTGATCTTAACAAATAGTAGAGCTTTCCATCAACATAACCTTCATTCATTTGTAGCAGAAGCAATATGTAAAATAAATGAAGCATGCAGCCGCCACAGCTACTTGATTACCGTTTCCTTCTGCCATCACCGTCGTTTAGGCAGCCGCTTCATCATGAGACGGAGTTGGAGTAGTGGTGGTGGTTATGTTGTTGTGGTAGCTACCTCTGAAGATAAGAACTGAAATCACTTACATCTGCAAAACCGTCATCATGGCCGCCTATCTATGGTGGCATCTCAATATGTCAATCCAAGGAAACGCCGTAATATTCTATCGGGAGATAGTCGCCGGTGGCGGCATGAGCGCTGGACCAACCAATACCATCCGTACGACCACCAAAGCCGATGGTCGGGTAAATGTACACGTCAACAATATACTTAAGGTAAAACAACCAAAATTCACTGTGTAAATGTAATATCTTACCGTTAGAATGACCAAAAAATACACCTTCATCCATACTCCTACTTATTACAACAAAAAAAATTCAGGATTTCTTACTTTCAGTCCTCTCTAATATAGCTATAACTTATACATTAGCAATAAAACTGCCTAAACTCAACTCTTACAACATCTTCCACTTCTGTCCTTAGGTCCATCCCCAGGTTGCTTCAGACTAACCAAATACAAATATTAACTTTTGATAAAACTGTTTTCCTACAACACATTCATATTAAACTAAACCTAAATAACCCTTATATTTGCTGATAATTGTAATTTTCTTTGGTATGAAATTTGAATAACCATTAATTATATTTATCACTTGCATTTCAAAAGAGTTAGCATAACTGATATTATTATATTGGCTAACATTCACTGCCACAAAATATAGAATCGATTTCTTCTATGTTTTATTTAAATGTCCAGGTTGTTTCAGACTAACCAAATACAAATATTAAATTCTCATAAAACTTTTAACCTTCTGCAAATCCATACTAAATTAAACCTAAATTACCCTTATCTTTGCTGGTAACTGTAATTGTCTTTGGTATAAAATTTGAATAACCATTACTTATATTTACGACTTACGCGTGCAATAGAAAATATGGAATCGAGTGCCTCTATGTTTTACTTAAATGTTGCTATGGTAATGTCGCATTTACAGGGAACTGTTTTCACCATAAAGGCAGCTGTGACTGAGATACAGATGAACAAAGAGTGGCATACTATGGGTTGTCCTAGCTGCCACGGTGGTACTTTTGAATATAACAGACAAATATAATAGCACGCAACGCGCGCAATGGTTATCACCTAGTACATTAAAAACTATTAGGTGTTGTATAATTTTTGACTTTATTTAAGTAAAAGAAAATGGAAAAACTATAAATAAATTATAAATTTTAATAAATCAATAACAGGTTGAGCATGGTTTTAAAAAAACAAACTAATTAAAAGAGTGTGATGGTAATAATATATTTTGAAAGAGATGAGAGAAAAGTTAAAAAAAAGAAGATGAAGAGCCACGAGTTTCAAATCGTGGTCTACTCTCGATGGATTCCTTCAAAAATTAAAAGTTGATGCAATAAAAAAAAACACTAAACAGCGAGTAGCAGATAATAGTTCGAAGAAGGCGGTTCGCGTTCGAGATGAGGTGGTTCTAGTTCAAACTAGCCTTATTATCCGGTCATGCATATTCAGTGTCATACTTATCTTATCGATTATGACTACTCGAATTATATCGGTTAATACATCTACTCTTAGCAAGATTAATTCATTTTTGACTCATTTGCATCCCATCATGATAATATACCATATGAGTGGATCATTGTTCCAAACAAATTATTTTTGGTGAAATTTCACTTGAATTCATGTTTTTAAACACGTAATTTAATTAACATTAAAAAATATATGATAGTGCTTGAGGGTAGTGGTGTCATTTATTAAAGTACTTTAGGATAGATAAAAGTACATCTGAAACGATCAATTTTTATTATGAGATGTTAGAATAGATGAGAGTAGTAAAAGACATCCCACCACCCTAACAATAGTAAATCAAGACCATCCCATTTTAATGGTTTTGTAACTCTTCACATGCTTATACTTTTAGTTATTTAGACATCACACACGAATCCACAAATCATCACTTTTAGATTGTCTTGTGTTGTTGCATTAATCCATTTACAATTAAGGGGGCGTTTGGTATGCAGAAATTTAGTGAAATTGGAATATGAATTCCATTGGTTATTGTGTTTGGTTGGTTGAAATTGTTGGAATTGGAATTTAAATTTCCTTCTTAACGTGTTTGGTTGCGAAAACAATTGGAATTGGATTCCCTCAGATCCCTTCAAATGAAGGATTTTAAAATCCTTTCAAATTTTAAATGATTTAAAATTTCACCGACCCCCGCCTCCACCACCGACTGCCACTTATCACTTCCGCCCACCACAACCAATACTACCGACGACCCTTGTCGATGTTGCCAACCTCCGATTGCCGATCAACGATGTCTGATCGCCGCCGTCGCCTAACCGCCGACGTCCGCCCACCGAAGCCCACGACCGCTACCGCCAACCTCTGACCGCCACCACCTCTGACTGTCAACCGCCGTCGCTACCGCCCTCAACCTCCGACCATCGTCGATCAGCCTTTACCATTTGACGTCCCACCCATTTGCCCGCTTGTCTCCCTGCCCCGACAACCCAAACCCGCTGACAACCGTACGTGTCGTCATGGTTGTCGACAATCGACAGTCGCTGCTAACTGCACCCGCCGCATACAAACTTCCGTCTACACCGACCGCACCCACGGCAGACCACCGACTATCGTTGCCGAACCACATCAATTTTAGACACGCTCGATGGTGATTGTCGGTTTTCGACGCCGGTCGTGATCGGTTTGTGAAGGCGGTGGGGTACTGTCGGTTTTTGACAATGGACGCGGTCGATTGTCGACGACACTACGATGACGGCTGGTGGTATATAGCTGCGGTGATGAGTGGTCATGAAGGTTGGTGGTATGTAGCGGCTAATAAGTGTTTTGTTACTAAAAATGCATTTGAAATTTAAATTCCCTTCATAGTTTACGATTCTCTTTAATTACAAATCTTTTGGAAATATTGAATTCCAAATATGATTCCTTCTAATTTCAGTTTTAATTCTAATTTCAATTTCAATTCCAACAAAATTCGCGAACTAAACACCTGAAAATTTTAAAAAGAATTCATATAAATATGATAATTATTATAAAACCCTAAAAGCCATCGCACACGTACATAACGAATTATTCGATCCAAGGGCCACTTGATTAATAAGGTTGCTTTAAATAGGAATAATAATACTGATATTCGTAGTGTTGATAATGTTTGATCGATGTTGACCTATCAATGTGAAAATCTACTCTATTATCACGTACAATTAATATAATAAAATAATATATGTATGTGACTATGTGTGCACATAAAGTTCTATGCATGTATACACACACGTATATGTAATATTTATGCAAACACATCTACTATATATGAATATAGGGATATGTTTAAATAAGAATTAGTTTTTACATAAGTATTCTAAAATTGATTTTACACACCTCAAAACAGCTTGAATGAGCTTCAATTTAACTCATTCCAGCAGCATTAGAATCCACTCGGCTTATAGTTTGATCTATTATTGATGAAAACCAAAACTGTAACTGAAAAATAGGATTTTGCTAGGACAAAAACAGACAACATGAATTAAAAAAGGATAGTATAAAATTTCATCAAACAACATAAATTTTCAAATAAACAGTATAAAATTCAATCTTACAATGCATATATTATATGCGACAGTACAACTTTAAATAAGACAACACGTTTTAACGTTCTTAGCAAAAACTAGTTTTAGTTTAACCTTCCTCTATGAATATATATAAGTGCACAAGGTTTTATATACACGATATTAAGGTTACGTTGATTTAAACTATTTATGGGTGATAATATTAAGGTTATATAATCAGAAATAATGATCTTAGATACCCTTATATAGTGCTGTTTGTTTCAGACTCTTAATAGTTTATATGTTTGAATGATTCAGCATTTAATGTTCAGACTGTTTGTTTTGCGAGCAAATGTATAAATGGTTCAGATATTTGTCTTTGAATGGTTAAGCATTATACTAATGTTGAATTGTTAAAACCTCTTATCTGAAGTTATCAGGCATTTGTCTTTAAATAGTTAAAGGATATATTATCTCTTAATGGTTCAGACATATTAATGGTTTACCACTTAATGATTCAACACTTAATGGTTCAAAACTTTATTGGTTTAGAACTTAATCATTCAGAGATTAACAAAACATCCCCCTAGTAGAATATTTAGCAGGCCAATGGAACATGTTTAGTTATTCTACTTCTCGTTTCTTTTTATCCCGTTGTTAGTTTAATGATAAAAATCAAACATTATTTAAAGATCATCTAAGTAATTTTAATTTTAAGTATATTAGAGAACTTCAAATGAAATATCGTAGATAAAAGAAAACAAAAAGGGCCCAACTTATAAGTGTTTGTTTCTAATAAAAAAAATGCAGTCCCAAGCCATTGGGGCCAATGCAGCACAATAATAATATTGTTTGGACCAAAAAGAGTTTGTTCACTAATAATATATATTAGTGTTGGATTGAACGTATATCAGCCCATAAGATCAACAATCCACGATAAATTAAAAGACTCAAATGGGCTGGGCCGTTGGTAACTTTTAACTCGCTCAAGCTCAACTATTAAAGGGAAATATCGTAATTAAATTTGAATGATGATTGATGAGTATACGTCGTTTTAATATTTGTAAACAGAAATTTGCATTATATTAACTCACTGGAACAACTGTAGTAAATTTACTGTTATTTTATCGTAATGTTTATATATTGGAAGTATACAATAATATTATTTTAACAATGTATTTTTTAGAGCTAATCATTAACTAAAAGAAATATGTTCAATAAAACACAATATCACATTTATGTTTTATATTTTATATTATTTTGTCATTTTGTGTTATTTTATCATTATTCTTTTTATAAATTAGATAAATGCATTGTTATTTTCTTATTATGTTTACATATTAAAAGTACACAATAGTGTTGATTCACCATTGTGTTTTTTAGAACTTATCATTAAAAAAACAAAATGGTGTTCTAGAAATGCAATGAAAACTAAAAAAAATAATGACAAGTAAAAAGACACAATGACGATCAGAATAACAATGAGCTGGAAAACCTAGTTTTTTTGAACTTTTTTATATAATGATATTATACTTGTTTTAAAGATAAAAACACTCATATTTATATTGTAATTTTTAATGGTATAAGTTATGAATGTTTTAAAATATAATGGTACATGAATAAAAATCAACGAAAGTGATCATAAATAAAAATATCATTCCAACGATTTTATCTCCTACAATTTAATCTCATACATTGATTAAAAGGATAGATGGTTAAAAACTTTTTTACACTTTTTACATAAAAACATTTCTTTTTGTTTGAATAGTTACCAATAAATATAATATTTGTTGGATGAAAATATCTGACTAAAAAACAAATACTTTGTGCTGTAATATGCGGAAGTGTCACAATCCGCATGAACAATATAACAGAATTACTTATTTTTTATTTTATTTTTTAAGCTTTACTTCATAGTCATGCGGTCGTTTTAAAATTTATTTTATATCATTTTCCAAGGAAAAAATATCTTTATATATACAGCAACACCTCACCAATACAAGATATTTTTTAATTTAGCTTTATAATATTTAAAATAATATTATTTGCTTGGACTTGTTAGAAGGTGTAGTAAAATAATATTTTATTTTTAATAAGATAATATAATAAAAGCTATTTAACTAACGTTGGATACTACAATGTTAGAATGCCATTGTTATTAGGTTTAGACCAATTGTTTGTCAAAACATAACAGAAAGAGTCTTTAAAATATGCATACATATCTTAACTAGGGAATGTTTCTTGAAACAATCGAATTTAAAAACTAACAGTATAGAGAGAATTTGAAACATTAAAATCAATTTGCTTTATCATATTATGAATCCGTTTTGGATATTTTTGGGGACACACAAATGGTTTTTTATATGTGTTTTCATACAACTAATTTGAAAGTTAACTAATCCATAAGATCAACATAATGCATTTGTATAAAATGCATTAAAAAGTTAAACTAATAAGAGAAGAAAGAAGGAGACAATTACATATAATCGTTTTATATATCATATTTAAAACAATAGGTACAGCTGTATTATACGGTTCTTGTAGTTTTATAACATATTATTGATTCTAAACTAGCATCTCTCTATATATTTTTTTCTTGATTATATTTTTACTTTTAGTTAAGTTTTTATAGAAGAAATGAATAACATATTCTTTTTATGTAAATTGTAACCTCCCGGTAGAGAGGGTAAAAAAATTCACAACCTATGCTTGTAACTATATGGTCATTGATAAGATAATGAAGTCTAAGTTAACTATCCTGGTTATGGGTGTTAACAAGTTTAGTCGCTCATGATCTACTTGTTATGGTCCCGTTATATTGGTCCTACTATTAACCCTTTTTCATATTATTGCAGTTAATTGTGTAATATTTGTTAGATCATTGTATAATATAATATTATGTTGTGATATTCATTAGACCATTGTGGCTAATGTTAATCATTTTGTTATGCATTGTGTTTTTTAAAAATTATGATTTTCAAATAACACAATGCTGAAAATGTAATTTTTTGTTTTCCAGTTCAATGTGTAATCATGATCAGGTCATTATGTAATCCTCGTTAAACAACTCATTCTATCTATTGCTAATCATCGGGTCTAGTGTTAGTCATTGTATTACCTATTGTGTCTAATGTTAATTATTATGTTTATTAAAATGGTGTTTTTCAAATAACACAATGCTGAAAATGTAATTTTTTATACGTTTTTTCTAGTTCATTGTGTTATCCTAAACAGGTAATTGTGTAATCCTTGTCAAGTAACTAATTGTGTCTATTGCTAATTATCGAGTACAATGTTAGTCATTATGTTAGTCATTATGTTACCCATTATGTCTAATGTTAACTATTATGTTATGCATTATGTTTTTAAAACGATGATTTCAAATAACACAATGTTAATAAATGTATTTTTTTATGTTTTTCAGTTCATTATATAATACTAATCACGTCATTATATAATTCTCGTCAAGCATCTCATTGTGACTATTGCTAATCATCGTGTCTAATGTTAGTCATTGTGCTACCATAGTGTGTCTAATATTGACCATTGTTTTAAACATTGTGTTTATTAAAATGATGATATTCGAATAACACAATAATAAGAAATGTAATTTTTTTTATGTTTCAAGTTCATTGTGTATTACTAATTAGATAATTATGTAATTCTCATCAATTCAGAATATTACACAATAACCTTACGAAATTACACAATGAGTTACAAAATGCTTTGTTTTTTATATCAACACTATAAGCGTTATAAAGATAAAAAAATGCTCATTTTATGGTATAATTTTTTCAGAAAAATAATATCGTATGTAAAAGTTATGAATGTTTTAAAAAAAGTGAAACTTCAGAAGGGGGAACATTACCAAATTTACCTCCAGCTTAATTTTGATCACAAAGACATGTGTCAACTTGTTAATCTTTCTTATACTTTTTAGTTTTAAAAATTTTATATTTGAACTCTTTCATACCTAATAAATATATTTTGTATTTCCCTTTTTTAATTCTTATATTTTTATCATTAACTATTAAACATTTAATTTATAATTTTTTTCAACATACATATACACAAGTTTGTAACTTAGTTACCCTAATAAAGTAGATGTATGAATACAAAGCTTACTAAGGTGCTGTTTGTTTTTTCTGCAGGAAAACGTCTGCAGTCTGCGGACCACATCTGCAGACATCTGCAGCAGAAGAGGTGGACCAAATGTCTGCAGTCTGCAAGAAAAAGACTGTTTATTTTTTTAACTTCTGCAGAATACTGAAATATTTTGTAATTAAACTAAACCTATTTTTTAAACTTTAAAATAACTTTCTTCAGAGCTAATCATACAAACTAAACCAAATACTAAACCAAATCACTAACCATAAACAAAATCACCAACCAAACAAACCAAATCACTAACCGTACAAACTAAAAACACTAATCATACAAAATAATATCAAAAATCTAACAAAATCATAAACCAAATCACAAGTCATACTAACCAAATCACAAATCATCTTACATAAACAACAAATCAATGACTTTCACTAAAACCCTAACCTAATTACAGGGTGAAAATTGAATTCAAACGTCATACCTGTGTAATGTGAATGCTTCAGAGAACGATGGAATAGAATCGAGATAATCGCAATCGATCCTTAGGTTAGGGTGTCAAACAGTAAACGAAATCAAATATCATTTAAACATTTATATATATTAAAACATTTTTCAATTTATACCTTAGGGTGTCAACATATATACGAAATCAAATATCACCAGTCAGAGAATAACATGTGTTCGTTGATTCAGCGATATATCATCATCACAAGATAAGAAACAAATTTAAAACATATTATAAGGGCAACTTTTTAGCAAAAACGAACATGTTATGGAACATTTCTAGGTGAATAATAATAAGATGTTATAAAATAATTTTTATTTGTTATGGAGTCTTATTTTGTTGTTAAAATATTAAATTTTTTCATCTATTTAAAAGTAAAATATGCATGAAATCTTTTTCTTACACCTTTTTGAACGCAGATATGGTTACTAAAGAATTTGAAGTTTAATAAGGTGTTTACTCGTAATATTTGTAACATCTCGTATTTTGCAAATAATAATAATACTAATACTAATAATAATAATAATAATAATAATAATAATAATAATAATAATAATAATAATAATATAATAATAATAATAATAATAATAATAATAATAAAATGATAATAATAATAATAATAATAATAATAATAATAATAATAATAATAATGATAATAGTAATAGTAATAATAATAATAATAATAATAATAATAATAATAACAATAATAATAATAATAATAACAAAAGTCCAGGGGGCAGTCTTGTAATTTATGAAACTTAATAAATAAGTTTATAACATAAATTGATAACTTAGAAACCGCAGGGACCCGTGTGAAACTTTGGAATTTTCAATTTCAACCCCCGTTCACCCCCGATTTTCCGGCCGGTCACCGGCGGAACTCCGGCCGAACTCCGGCGAGTTAAAACACCCAATTTCACACGGTTTTAACTCAAAATAAAGGTCCCGACACCTTCGTGACTGAGATTCGAATCCAAAGCACCTTTAAACACGCGTTAATCATCGATTTAAGCATAACATTGGATCCAACTTTTTTTTCCCGACCGTTCAAAGCTAATCAACCCATTCAAACATCACTTTAGACAAATTGATTCAATTAATTTGAACTTTATCACACTATAAATGAAATTCAATCTGTAATTTCAATCGAACGCACATAAACAAACAGAAATCATTCGTCGTCTTCATCGAACCTGCAACCCTATCGAACACCACCAACCGAGCTTCAATCTACAAAATTAACAAAGGGCTTTTAATCTAGATCAACATAAGAAACTTCCTACCAATTTAATTCGGTTTTCATCAAAGATTGCTCATCCATCGATCATCATATCTACTGCGACCTGTTCTTCATCTGTTCCCGTCGAATTAGGTACCCAATCAAGTAATTAAAACCATCTATATGCTCGATTTCTCATGGGGATCAAAAGCCCCATGATTTAAATCGTTAACAACTCCGAATCGAGATTCAATTTTGGACTGTTCGATTTAGGGTTCATGGGATTTGGGATAGGGACGCGGGTTGTGTTTAAAAGATTAAAAACCCATTCATAACCGCGGCTGAGGCCTTGGTTCACTGGTTTGGTGCGTGTGTGTGTAAACAGGAGGTCCCGGGTTCGACCCCGGGCACCCCCCTTATTTTTTTAATTGGCTTTTTAAGCCTTTAAAAATCATAAAAAAAATTCTGAAAATTCTAAAAATTTATTTTATAAACTCTAATTATTTTAAAAGTTATCCAAGAATTTTCTGTAAAATTATTTCATTGGAAACACTTTAATTTTTATATATATAATATCAAATAACAAATAATATAATTGGTTTATTTTTATAAAAACATGATTTTAAATAATAGTTTAAAGTATTAAATTATTATTGATCACGATGTTAACGTAATTATGAATTTCTCACAGAAATTATATGCGTTTCATAATTAATTTCACAAATTACTATAAAGAATTAAATTCCTTTAAAAATTTCATAAATAATACTTTTCTTTTATTAAACTAAACTATATATAATTAACTTTATTTAAGCATAAAAACCCCCAAATACTTGTCGAAACCCTAGTTCGCGTTAAAACGTTAAAACTTAATATATTAAACTTAATTTCATTTCTAGAAAAGACATATTTCTTTCAAACAAATATAATATACAAAACCCCAAAATTCTAAAACCTTAGTTCACGTCTAAATGTTAAACTTATTGTCGAACTTAATCTTGTAATAAATATGTTTTAGGTACCTTGTAAAGGAATTCGTTGAAACGACGCGCGTTATTATTTCTTATTAATCATCCAATTTATACTTAATCGCCAAGTGAGTATTTCTATACCCATTTTATCATTTTCACACTTTTGGGTGAAACATGTTTCCTTATAAACGTTGCACTTGTAAACCCGTTTGATTCTTGTAAATTATGGCAATTTACTTGTGTGTTGTGATTAGTTGAATCTTGTAGCTACCATGTAATGTCGAATACATGTACAATCATTAACTATTGCTAGCCTGGCGACGTCTTAGATCTATGGGCCTGACAAGCCTGCTTGGTTGATCCAAGTACACTTAGCTAATCGTATATACTTGTAAACGTTTGAGACTTGTAAAACTTTGTCAAGGTTTGATTGTGCATTATGTCTTACATCCCTAGTTATCTTATTTGCTAATTTACAACATGAATTGCCATCTTTTATATACTTATGTATTCAAAACTGTAGAATGCTCACCAACAATATGTTGACCCTTATTTTAAACATGTTTCAGGCAATAGCGTTATGTGGCTGTGAACAATCTTAACTCTCACGCCTCGACGATTCCGCCGTCAAGGTTGGGGTGTGACAGATTGGTATCAGAGCCCATAACTATAGGGATTTAGGTTATTAATGATGACCTAGACTATAGCTTATGCATGCACCTTATAGTATTTTTATCTTGTAAATACATGGTTTGCATATTACATAATGCTATGCCTTCTTATGTGCAATTTGATGCCTTAGCATAGGATTGCCTAAACTTAGTTACTTGTCTCCCTAAACTTATCTTTGACTCTCCCCGAACATAAAACCTCTCAATCTTATTCTCGATGACACGTGGAATCGTATGCTTATGCTTATGACTTGGATCTTTAGACGTTAAGTCTAATCTATAAAAATCTCATCAAGGTTTTGATTTCATGAACCTAAGAAATATTGTGTGACACATAGACACCTGTATTCTGGATTTCCTGGCAAAAAGCCTTCGGGCTAAGGCAAGCGTTTCGCATATATCCTACGGGACCAGTTACGCTTACCTGGGGATTTCTGAGATGAGTGATAAACTATGGTCAAAATACACAAATCTCTAAGGCAAATGAGTCAATTTACCTTGACATGTCCACGGTTCCAAATGGTAATGCGTTACCAAATGGAATCATTCCGTGTACCTTACAACCTTTAGCTTACCTTTGTCTAAACTAATATCCTTTGTTATCTTCACTCCCGTAATTAGCTCATTTTTGTATATCCAGCATGTCTCGTCATCATGGAAAGCGTGGAAGTTCCGATCGCAAGCTGGCAGCAATGATCGCCAAACAAATGGCTGCTGTGCTCCCAACCATGGTTGCTGAACTTAATAGCACCATGATGGCTAATAGCAACAACACTACCAATAGAAACAACAACGGTGCTCAAGGAGAAAATAGCAACAGCCGAAACGGAACGATCGTACTTGCACTTTCAAACACTTCAACTCGTGCAAACCCACCAACTTTAGTGGCAAGGAAGGAGCCACTGGTCTTCTTGAGTGGTTCGAAAGCATGGAGAACACTTTTGTCAATTGTGAGTGTCCCGAGGCACTCAAAGTCCGTTATGCCACTAGTATGCTCCAACAAAGGGCACTTACCTGGTGGAATAGCGAGAAGAGAAACCGAGGAGCTGATGCTATTTCGGCACTCTCTTGGGATGAATTCAAGAACATCGCCATCGCGAAGTTTTGCCCGAGAAGTGAATTACAAAAGTTGGAAGAAGAATTCTGGAACTTGAAGCAAGATGGTGGTGATCATTTGGCCTACTCAACTAGGCATCATGAGTTGAGTCTACTATTGCCCTATATGGTTGACACTGTCCCCCGCAACATCGAGAAGTTCATAAAGGGTGTACCACCCCAAATTCAAGATGCTGTGGTGGGTAGCCGACCCACAACTTTGGAGGAGGCAATTACTATCACAGCGCAGCTTACTGAGAATCATATTAGAGCTGGCACTATGTCGGCAAGGGGTTCAAAGTCTACTGCGAAGGCGACAACCGAGGCAACAAAGGAGGTAAGGGCTGAGTCGTCTTCCCAAAGCAAGAAGCGTAAGTTCACACCAACACGCAACTACGCTGTGACCACTCCAAATGCTCCTCAAAAACAAATGGTGGTGGCAAATCAAGCTCCCATGGCTAAAGCTTATGCGGGTCCTCTGCCAAGGTGTAACACGTGCAAGTACCATCATGCGGGTAACGTTCCATGCCGAATCTGCTCGTTATGTGGAAAGTATGGCCACTTGGTGACTACTTGTCTTCGTGCACCAAACAACGCCGCAATGCTTGCCAACCGAACCTGCTACAACTGTGGCGAGCCTGGTCATTTTCGTCCGCAATGCCCTCGCAATGCGGGCAACGTGCCACCAGCTCGTGGAAGTGCTTTCAATATCAACGCCAACCAAGCACAAGTCAGCAATGACGTTGTGAATGGTACGATGAAGAACCCCGTTTAAATCATTTCTTGTATTATTGATGTTTTCCATCTTTGTAATCATCGTATCAATAATAAATTTATTTTTTACTGAACAGGTATGTATCTTGTAAATGATCATTATGCATCTGTATTATTTGATTCGGGTGCGGATAAGAGTTTCGTGTCGTTAGAATTCGAGCCCGTACTTTTTAAATCACGTATTAATCTGGAAAGACCCTACACGGTCGAAGTCGCCGATGGAAAACCTATTGTCGTTGACGTCATAATACGTGATTGCATCATAAACTTTAACGAGCACGAATTCTCTATTGATCTTATTCCTATGAAACTCGGAAGCTTCGACGTCATCATTGGAATGGATTGGCTAGCCAAACATCATGCCGAGATCGTTTGTTTTGAGAAGTGTATCCGAATACCGTTACCATCCGGGGATACTTTGAAAGTGTTCGGCGAGAAATCATCACAAGGACTCAAACTCATGTCTTGCACTCAAGCCCGAAAGTGCTTAAGCAAGAAGTATATAGCCTTCTTGGCTTACGTGGTCAACACAAAAGCCAAAGGGAAAGAACTTAAGGATGTCCCTATTGTACGAGACTTTCCTGAAGTATTTCCCGATGACCTTAGTGGTTTACCTCCCGTGCGTGAAGTTGAATTTAAAATTGATTTGATACCGGGAGCAAACCCCGTGGCTAAGTCACCATATCGGCTTGCACCATCGGAATTGCAAGAACTCTCTAGCCAACTCCAGGAATTATCTGAAAAAGGGTTTATCCGCCCTAGTTCTTCTCCTTGGGGTGCACCTGTTGTAACATCGTGCATTTTCAGTAAATATATATATATATATATATATATTAATATTTGTTTAGAATGTTAACAATTACAACAATTATAATAATAATTATAATAATAAAAAATAGTAATCATAAAAATAATAATAATAATAATAATAATAAAAATATATAACAATAATAAATAATAAAGTCCAGGGGTTAATTGGTAGTTTTTAAAACTTAAAAACTAAGTTTAAGCATGAAATAATAAACACTTCAAACCACAGGGGGTCAAAGTGTAATTTTTTTAAAATCCCAGCCCCCACCCCCGTTTCCCCGTCGATCACATCCGGTCACCCTCCGGCGACCCCTCCGGCGACCCGAAAACCCCAAACAAATCCAATTTTACACCCCGAAACACAAACCAAATCGCACCGAACATTGTCGGCACCTTTACACTCAAATCGCACTAACAACAAACAATCCTATATATAATACCAATCGAATTCAGTCTCAAATTGCGCCTAAAACAAACTAAAACACCCTATTCGATTACCTTCAAAATCGCGACCTGCAACTCAGTGGAAAACCCATCACCGATCGATTTCAACCAAAATTGATAAGGGGCTTTTAATCCCCATCATCATTAGAATCTTCCCTCAAGTTTAATTCGATTACAATAATTGTTTGAGCATCATTCGATTGGTACATTGACCGCGATCTGTTCTTCGACCAATTCAGCTTCAAATCATCATCATACGGGTAATTACACACACGCACACACTCGATTAATCATGGGGAACAAAAGCCCCATGATTCCAGTCACTATCAAGATCGAATTCGGGTTCAATTTTGTTCGGATTCGAACTAGGGTTCAAAGGGAATTGGGGGTTGATTTGAACTGGTGTTTAAAAAGGTTGAAACCCGGTTTCTTTCGCGGTTACATGCTTAGCCCACTGGTTCGTGCGCCCCAAGACCAACCTGAGGTCCCGGGTTCGACCCCGGGCCACCTCAATAATTTTTAAATTTTTTTTAAAAGCTTTTTAAGCTCTAAAAATTCAGAAAAAAATCCTAAAAATCACAAAAATATTTTTACAAACATTAAAATTTTTTTAACAACTTAATTATTTTTCTGAAATTTATTTAACATTTTATCTATTTTATTAAATGTTTTAAATAAATAAAATCACAAATATTACAAAATTATATCTATAAAAGTGAACTTTTAATAATTTAAATTATTAAATTATTACTGGGCACTGTATTACCTTTAATTACGAATTATTCAAGATAATTGCAAATATATATATTTTATAATTTACAGATTATTTACAAAAGTCGTTTTGTGTTATTTAAATAATTAAATATATTAATTAATTATCATGTAATTGATTAATAAAATTAATTATTTTTCCCACACATTAACAATAAATCAAACAGTTACGTATACTGATACATACATTTTTAATAAATTCTAAACATAATGACTTTCAAAATTCATTTTATTTATTTCAAAACATTTCAACTAAATAAATCACTTTATTCAGACTATCATTCAAAACCCAATGGAAACCCCAACCTATTCCCAATTCTCACATTATTATTATTCTAATTCGAGACACCGTTCCTTAGGTTAATCGTAAGGAAATCGATGGTGTTTAATCTATCACATCCAGATTCTAATCTCAGCAATCAAGTGAGTATTCATATCCCCTTTTTATATCATTTCCTATTTGGGGAAATCATGTGATACAATATATTCAATCATGATATTCTATTGCTATTTCGTTCTAAATTCAATTCAAGACAGGTTATGTTATTACTTGCAATTATGTGAACATACTATGGTAAACTGGACGACAGTAAAACCCTAATTCAATCAATCAATCCTGGTATCAATGGTAGATCTACTGGTTTGGATAACCCACCCCATATGGCTTTCGAGTGGTGATTGTGCCAGAGGCAGGAGTTAATCTATGGTGTATGTGTGGAGTCTATTATATGCAAGTGTCAAGTCAAGGGGTTGTTATTGTGTCAGTTTATCTATATGCTTTACTCTTGCAATATAAGTCTTAACGTTACCTTGTGAATTGGATTATTCTCAATCAATCAATCAATCTATATGTATACTCAAAACTGTGATTACTCACCAGCTAATTCGTTAGCTGACTTTATTTTCTCACATGATTTCAGGTTAAGCAAGTTAGTGGACTTCTACATGCTCATATAATACCCGGACTTAGTCAAAACAAAAGAAAATTACTATTTGTGACTTTAACTGTTGTATTTGTATCTGTTAAATTCATGTTATCTTGTAATCTGATTTTAATATTATTTTCACTATTAGACAATCATGAGTTATGAACAATCAATCATTCCCTCGTCCGCTCCGATGATTCCGCCGTCGGTCGGGGCGTGACAGATTGGTATCAGAGCCATGGTTATAGGGAATTAGGTTATTAGAAATGGAATGACCTAGACTATAACTGAGAACCCTTACACATGAGTCCTCTCATGTATTTTATATGCATAGATAGGATTATATGTGCTTTACATGTTTATACTTGATTATGTGATTATATGCCTTATGTGATTCTTCTTATGCTTTGAATCTTATCAATGTACACACAAATCTTAAACCATATTCTAAGGCATTGTGTGCCTAATTCAAGTGATTTCAAACTCCAAAACTCGATTGTTATTCATGGTTTTCAAATTCGTCAAAGTCTGTGTCTTACAACTTGAAACATGCTATGCTGGAAGAGTGGGATGTCTGTATCTCGGGGTGTTCTGTCTAGGCAAGGTATTCGTATAAATCCAAACCAACCGATGGATCTGTCTACCTTACCTGGGAACCCTCGGGATGAGTATCTGCTTATAGGTACGCATGTCTTCAATAAGGTTGTGTTGGACATAACACTTTGATTAGTCAACGTACTCGCTTTGATTTACGAATCAAACGATTACACTCGGAACATCTCATTGTTATTATGCCAAATCCACGATTGTCGTTTTCATGTTGTATAGCTCATATTATCCAATTCTCATAAAATATCTTAATGATATGTCAGAATGTCTTCTCGTTGAATTCGTTCACGGTCTAGAAACTCTGGCCGTAAGATTTCTGCTATTGTAGCACGTGAAGTTACTGCGGTCATCCCAACTCTACTTACCCATTTAAACCAAGGCAACAATGTTGTTCAAAACCCAACTGCACCAAACCCTCCCCGAACTTGTACTTACAAACATTTCAGTTCTTGCAACCCCACTAAGTTCAGTGGAACTGAAGGTGCTAACGGATTACTACAGTGGTTCGAAAGCATCGAGAACACTTTCCTAAACAGTGAATGCCCTGAAAATCTAAAAGTACGGTATGCCACAAGTGTTCTCCAGAAACGTGCACTCACTTGGTGGAACGGGGAGAAACGAACCCGTGGAACTGATGTTGCTTTAGCATTAACATGGGCTGAAGTTAAGGAGCTTATGACTAAAGAGTTCTGCCCAAGAAACGAAGTCCGAAAACTGGAAGCTGAGTTCTGGGAATTAACCCAAGACAGTGGCGAGAACCTAGCATACACTAACCGATTCCACGAACTGAGCCTTTTGGTACCGCATCTTGCTACCCCTATCTCCCGAGCCATCGAGAAATATATTGGTGGACTACCCATGCAGATTCAGGATACGGTGCTAGGAAGGAATCCTTCGACACTAGAAGATGCTATCAGGCTGGCTGCACAGTTAACCGATAATCATGTGAAAGTTGGTTCCTTAACCAGGAAAGGATCGAAGAAGAATACCGATAAACTTCATAACGAAACCGTCAAAACCGATCAACCCGAGCTTTCCAATAACAAGAAGAGGAAGGCTAACTCTCAAAACTTTGCTGTAATTACCCCTGCTGTACCAATTAATCAAGTCCCTCCAACTCGTCAACTAACAATAAACAACCAATCACTAATGAAAAAGTCATACGCTGGACCCTATCCGCAGTGTAACAACTGCAGTTATCACCATCCTGCTAACATTCAGTGTCGTCAATGCACAAACTGTGGTCGTTTGGGTTATACATTCAACGTGTGCAGGAGTGCTGCTAAAGCTTCAACTAATGCACCAGTCCACCAACATCCTCCTGCAATTACCCAGGGACGTGCATGCTATCAATGTGGTGATCCGAACCATTTTCGCAATCGATGCCCTCAACTTATCAGCCTAGTTCCTACGGCTCAAGGACGTGCTTTCAACATTAATGCTCAACAAGCTCAAGCCACCAATGATGTGGTGTTGAATAATTCTTGTCCTTGATTTCGTCTTCCTGATTTAATTCAAGATTTGTAATCATGATTTCCTTTTGTTACATTGATGTAATTTGAAAATTTCTAAATTTCTAATTGAAATATTTTTCCTTTCGTTATTAAGTCGAACTTTGAACCGTTTGCACCGTGGGAGATGCAAGAGTTTGCAAGTCAACCTATGACTAAGGACACTCATATCTCCTAAATGATTTTAACTCATCAAAACAGGGGTGATTCCCTTACTTTGGTGATGATTCTTTATTCATTTCAATAAATGGTTTTCCAATGATGTGTTTTATGAAATTTCATCATCTGGATTAGGGTGATTTCCTTATCACGAGGACTGACTTCAATTATTCACTTTGGAACTTGCATTTCACAAATGACATGATCTCATCAAAATAGGATTGAAACCCGTACTTTGGTGACAAATGTCAATCTTCGATTGTTTTCTTAAAGCTCAATCATCAAGATACGCGTGAAATTCATACCTTGATGATAATTTCATTTTATGGATTGTATTTTCTCAAATGAAACGACCTCGTCGAAGTAGGAGTGAATTCTAGATTTTGGCGAGGAAGTCTATCTTATTATATTTTGTTTTTGTAAAAATTCATCGTTAAGATAGGAGTGATTTCCCTTACCTTAATGGTGAGTTACCTTGTCTTATTCTGAAGATCCTCAGATCGAACTTTTGATTGGTAAGTTAGTAGTCATACCTTGAGAGTACACCATCAAGTTAGGGGTGAAAACCACACCTTGATGACTATTCTCATTTCTTGATCTCCAACTTACCATGGTTGTAATCAAGTGACGAGACGCATGTAGTAACTTGAAGGATGAAATAATGTTAGTGTTTCAACCTATCAAGCCAAAGCATGATCTCTGAACTTGAAAAGAGACCCGATCGTTTTATGTTGATTTTGATTCCAAGCTTGGAACATTTAAATTCTTAAATCGATTTCTTTCCCTTTATTCTCATGTTTTGATTTGATCTCGTTACATCGAACCATTTATTCCTTATTTATCAACTTTCATTGTGAGTTATCATCAAAACCTGATTACGTGATGGTAGTCTTCCTAAACAATCTTTTGTCAAGTAAAGATATTATCTCTGATCGCGATGGTCGCTTCATCTCTCGTTTCTGGAAAAGTCTCCAATCAGCTCTCGAAACTCAACTGAATCTTAGCACAGCCTATCACCCACAAATCGACGGTCAGACTGAAAGAACGATACAAACCCTCGAGGATATGCTCCGGGCTTGTGTCATTGATTTCAGTGGATCGTGGGATTCTCATCTTCCGTTGATCGAATACTCTTACAATAACAGTTACCAGACTAACAGATGGCACCATTTGAGGCCTCGTATGGTCTGAAGTTGGTGAATCACAGATTACTGGTCCAGAATTGATACAAAAAAACAACCGACAAAATTCATAAGATCCGTGATAACTTGGTTACTGCTAGGAATCGTCAAAAGCATTATGCTGACAAAAGACGTAAGCCCATGGAATACAATGTCGGTGATCTCGTACTTCTTAAGGTATCACCTTGGAAGGGAGTGATTCGCTTTGGAAAGAAAGAGAAACTAGCACCTCGTTACGTGGGTCCATTCAAAGTGCTCGAGCGAATTGGAAAAGTGGCTTACAAGCTTGAACTACCCTAAGAGCTCAGCAATAGACATCCGATGTTTCATGTTTCAAATCTCAAGAAATGTCTTGCCAACGAAAATCTCCACATTCCACTCGATGAAGTCCAGATTGATGAATCTATGCACTTTGTTGAGAAACCTGTGGAAATTATGGATCGGGAAGTCAAACAACTCAAACGTAGTAGGATACCTATTGTTAAAGTCCGCTAGGAATCTAAACGTGGCCCAGAATTCTCCTGGGAACGTGAGGACCAAATGAAAACCCAGTATCCTCATCTTTTCGTTTCAGCCTCCTCGTGAACAAATTTCGGGACGAAATATCCTAAAGCAGGGGAGACTGTAACATCGTGCATTTTCAGTATATATATATATATATATATATATTAATATTTGTTTAGAATGTTAACAATTACAACAATTATAATAATAATTATAATAATAAAAAATAGTAATCATAAAAATAATAATAATAATAATAATAATAAAAATATATAACAATAATAAATAATAAAGTCCAGGGGTTAATTGGTAGTTTTTAAAATTAAAAACTAAGTTTAAGCATGAAATAATAAACACTTCAAACCACAGGGGGTCAAAGTGTAATTTTTTTAAAATCCCAGCCCCCACCCCCGTTTCCCCGTCGATCACATTCGGTCACCCTCCGGCGACCCCTCCGGCGACCCGAAAACACCAAACAAATCCAATTTTACACCCCGAAACACAAACCAAATCGTTTGTATACGAGTTTCGAACCTCTACACACTTTAATAATGGAGATACAGCTCACGAATCCATCATCCCAATTGCACCGAACATTGTCGGCACCTTTACACTCAAATCGCACTAACAACTCAATAATTATCAAATTAAGTCCACCTAAACAATCCTATATATAATACCAATCGAATTCAGTCTCAAATTGCGCCTAAAACAAACTAAAACACCCTATTCGATTACCTTCAAAATCGCGACCTGCAACTCAGTGGAAAACCCATCACCGATCGATTTCAACCAAAATTGATAAGGGGCTTTTAATCCCCATCATCATTAGAATCTTCCCTCAAGTTTAATTCGATTACAATAATTGTTTGAGCATCATTCGATTGGTACATTGACCGCGATCTGTTCTTCGACCAATTCAGCTTCAAATCATCATCATACGGGTAATTACACACACACACACACTCGATTAATCATGGGGAACAAAAGCCCCATGATTCCAGTCACTATCAAGATCGAATTCGGGTTCAATTTTGTTCGGATTCGAACTAGGGTTCAAAGGGAATTGGGGGTTGATTTGAACTGGTGTTTAAAAAGGTTGAAACCCGGTTTCTTTCGCGGTTACATGCTTAGCCCACTGGTTCGTGCGCCCCAAGACCAACCTGAGGTCCCGGGTTCGACCCCGGGCCACCTCAATAATTTTTAAATTTTTTTTAAAAGCTTTTTAAGCTCTAAAAATTCAGAAAAAAATCCTAAAAATCACAAAAATGTTTTTACAAACATTAAAATTTTTTTAACAACTTAATTATTTTTCTGAAATTTATTTTAACATTTTATCTATTTTATTAAATGTTTTAAATAAATAAAATCACAAATATTACAAAATTATATCTATAAAAGTGAACTTTTAATAATTTAAATTATTAAATTATTACTGGGCACTGTATTACCTTTAATTACGAATTATTCAAGATAATTGCAAATATATATATTTTATAATTTTACAGATTATTTACAAAAGTCGTTTTGTGTTATTTAAATAATTAAATATATTAATTAATTATCATGTAATTGATTAATAAAATTAATTATTTTTCCCACACATTAACAATAAATCAAACAGTTACGTATACTGATACATACATTTTTAATAAATTCTAAACATAATGACTTTCAAAATTCATTTTATTTATTTCAAAACATTTCAACTAAATAAATCACTTTATTCAGACTATCATTCAAAACCCAATGGAAACTCCAACCTATTCCCAATTCTCACATTATTATTCTAATTCGAGACACCGTTCCTTAGGTTAATCGTAAGGAAATCGTTGGTGTTTAATCTATCACATCCAGATTCTAATCTCAGCAATCAAGTGAGTATTCATATCCCCTTTTTATATCATTTCCTATTTGGGGGAAATCATGTGATACAATATATTCAATCATGATATTCTATTGCTATTTCGTTCTAAATTCAATTCAAGACAGGTTATGTTATTACTTGCAATTATGTGAACATACTATGGTAAACTGGACAACAGTAAAACCCTAATTCAATCAATCAATCCTGGTATCAATGGTAGATCTACTGGTTTGGATAACCCACCCCATATGGCTTTCGAGTGGTGATTGTGCCAGAGGCAGGAGTTAATCTATGGTGTATGTGTGGAGTCTATTATATGCAAGTGTCAAGTCAAGGGGTTGTTATTGTGTCAGTTTATCTATATGCTTTACTCTTGCAATATAAGTCTTAACGTTACCTTGTGAATTGGATTATTCTCAATCAATCAATCAATCTATATGTATACTCAAAACTGTGATTACTCACCAGCTAATTCGTTAGCTGACTTTATTTTCTCACGTGATTTCAGGTTAAGCAAGTTAGTGGACTTCTACATGCTCATATAAGACCCGGACTTAGTCAAAACAAAAGAAAATTACTATTTGTGACTTTAACTGTTGTATTTGTATCTGTTAAATTCATGTTATCCTGTAATCTGATTTTAATATTATTTTCACTATTAGACAATCATGAGTTATGAACAATCAATCATTCCCTCGTCCGCTCCGATGATTCCGCCGTCGGTCGGGGTGTGACGCCTGTCTTATTTGTGAAGAAGAAAGATGGGTCATTCCGTATGTGTATCGATTACCGAGAGCTCAACAAGTTGACCATCAAAAACCGGTATCCTCTTCCTCGTATCGACGATCTGTTTGATCAACTTCAAGGAGCTATTATATTCTCAAAGATTGATCTACGTTCTGGATATCATCAGTTACGAGTCCATGATGATGACGTCCCCAAGACCGCATTTCGTACTCGTTATGGGCACTATGAGTTTACGGTGATGCCTTTTGGCTTGACTAATGCTCCTGCTGTTTTCATGGATCTCATGAATCGAGTATGCAAGCCTTATCTAGATAAGTTTGTGATCGTCTTCATTGACGACATTCTCATCTACTCCAAAACCAACGCCGAGCATGAACTGCATTTGCGACAAGTTCTTGAACTGTTGAAGAAAGAGCAATTGTACGCGAAGTTCTCGAAGTGTGATTTCTGGCTCAAGGAGGTTCAATTTCTAGGACACGTGGTGAATAGCCAAGGAATTCACGTTAACCCTGCAAAGGTGGAAGCTGTGAAGAATTGGTGTGTTCCCACGACACCGACCGAGATTCGTTCTTTCCTTGGTCTTGCTGGTTATTATCGGCGATTCATCGCCAACTTTTCGAGGATCACAAAGCCGCTCACTTCCTTAACACAAAAGAATAAACCATTCGAGTGGGGGCCCGAGCAAGAGGAAGCTTTTGAAACATTAAAACACAAACTAAGCAATGCTCCTATCTTGACCCTACCCAATGGAAACGATGATTTCACCGTATATTGTGATGCTTCAAAACAAGGTCTTGGTTGTGTTCTTATGCAACGAGGAAAGGTGATAGCTTATGCATCAAGACAATTGAAGGTTCACGAGGTGAATTACACGACTCATGATCTTGAACTCGGTGCTGTGGTTTTCGCTTTGAAGATCTGGCGACATTATCTTTATGGGACGAAATGCATAGTCTACACCGACCACAAAAGTCTCCAACATGTGTTCAACCAAAAAGATCTCAACATGAGACAAAGACGTTGGATCGAGTTAATCAGCGACTACGACTGTGACATTCGCTATCATCCTGGAAAGGCGAATGTTGTAGCCGACGCGCTGAGTCGCAAGGTCCATAACAAAACTGTCTCACTACAAGGAATCCGAGATCAAAGACAGTGGTTTCACACGTTAAGAGAATTTGATACCGAGGTTCGTGTGGATGTTAACGAGGCTACTATCATGCTCCAAAACATAAGAATTGATAGTGATCTCGAGTTATGAATTCGCAAGGCTCAACAAGTGGCAATAATCGACGAAGGAAGTAATGAGGATTTGGTGTCTAACGTTCGATCACAACTGGAGGAAAAACCAAACGGCCTATGGTACTTTATGAATCGACTTTGGATTCCAAATCGTGATAACCTTCGACACATCATCTTGAACGAAGCTTATCACACCCGATATTCTATTCATCCTGGCTCCGATAAAATGTACATGGACTTGTGTGGTCAATATTGGTGGCCTGGAATGAAGAAAGATATTGCGGTTTATGTCTCCAAATGTCTCACGTGTGCAAGAGTCAAAGACGAGCATCAACGACCAAGTGGTTTACTTGAACAACCTGAAATCCCTATGTGAAAATGGGAACATGTATCCATGGATTTTATAACCAAGTTACCACGTACTCCTCGTGGTCATGATAGTATATGGGTGATTGTGGATCGTTTGACCAAGACGGCACATTTCATACCTATACGAGACACTTACAAGGTTTCAAGACTAGCTCGCATATACATTGATGAAATTGTGAGTCGTCATGGCGTACCGTTGCACATCATTTCTGATCGAGATGCTCGTTTCACTTCACACTTTTGGTCATCTATGCAAGAACTCTTGGGTACTCAATTGGATTTAAGTACGGCTTACCATCCTCAAACTGATGGCCAAACCGAACGAACAATCCAAATCCTCGAGGATTTGCTACGACTATGTGTCCTTGACTTTGGTGGTAATTGGGATACGCATTTACCGCTCGCGGAATTTTCGTATAACAATAGTTATCACTCGAGTATCAGGATGGCACCGTTCGAAGCACTTTATGGTCGTAAATGCCGATCACCGATCTGTTGGACCGACATTGGTGAAAACTTTATCACTGGTCCTGAACTTATACAAGAAACGACCGATAAAGTCGCTACAATCCGCAAGAACCTTGAAGTGGCAAGAAGTCGACAAAAGAGCTATGCCGATAAGCATCGTAAACCGTTGGAGTTTCAAGTTGGTGATATGGTTCTTCTTAAGGTTTCACCATGGAAAGGCGTTATTCGCTTTGGAAAGAAGGGCAAACTAGCTCCGAGATTTGTAGGACCTTTCAAAATCCTGAAAAGGATTGGGAAAGTGGCTTATAAACTGGAACTACCTTCCGACCTTAGTGGAGTTCATCCTGTGTTCCATGTCTCAAATTTAAGAAAGTGTTTGGCCGACGAGGGTCTGCATGTTCCACTGGAAGACATTCAGATCGACGAGTCATTGCACTTCATAGAGAAACCTGTCGAGATTATGGATCGCATCATGAAGAAGACTAGGACCACAACTACTCCAATTGTCAAGGTTCGTTGGGAGAACAAGTGTGGAGCTGAGTTCACGTGGGAACGGGAGGATCATATGAAGCAGAGATACCCGTATTTGTTTGTTTAGTTCATTTTTAAATTCTGAACAAAATTCTTTAAAGTAGGGGAGACAGTAACACTTTGTATTTATACGATAATTAACATTAATGAGGCTAATTGGAAGACACACACGTTAGACTATCTTTTTACCTCAAATGGCTCTGCCATTGCACATAAAGTAAACACTAAAGCGGTCAGCTTAATCGATGATGAATTTTCTTCTTCATCAAAACCTGAAAGTCCTCCAAGTGTCCTCGTCTTGTCGTCACAACCTCCTCTTAAACAAATTTCGGGACGAAATTTCCTAAAGTAGGGGAGACTGTAACATCTCGTATTTTGCAAATAATAATAATACTAATAATACTAATACTAATAATAATAATAATAATAATAATAATAATAATAATAATAATAAAATGATAATAATAATAATAATAATAATAATAATAATAATAATAATAATAAATAATAATAATAATAATAATGATAATAGTAATAATAATAATAATAATATTAATAATAATAATAATAACAATAATAATAATAATAATAACAAAAGTCCATGGGGCAGTCTTGGAATTTATGAAACTTAATAAATAAGTTTATAACATAAATTGATAACTTAGAAACCGCAGGGACCCGTGTGAAACTTTGGAATTTTCAATTTCAACCCCCGTTCACCCTCGATTTTCCGGCCGGTCACCGGCGGAACTCCGGCCGAACTCTGGCGAGTTAAAACACCCAATTTCACACGGTTTTAACTCAAAATAAAGGTCCCGACACCTTCGTGACTGAGATTCGAATCCAAAGCACCTTTAAACACGCGTTAATCATCGATTTAAGCATAACATTGGATCCAACTTTTTTTTCCCGACCGTTCAAAGCTAATCAACCCATTCAAACATCACTTTAGACAAATTGATTCAATTAATTTGAACTTTATCACACTATAAATGAAATTCAATCTGTAATTTCAATCGAACGCACATAAACAAACAGAAATCATTCGTCGTCTTCATCGAACCTGCAACCCTATCGAACACCACCAACCGAGCTTCAATCTACAAAATTAACAAAGGGCTTTTAATCTAGATCAACATAAGAAACTTCCTACCAATTTAATTCGGTTTTCATCAAAGATTGCTCATCCATCGATCATCATATCTACTGCGACCTGTTCTTCATCTGTTCCCGTCGAATTA